>PKML01038641.1:174310-200512 GCA_002933935.1 Eutrema yunnanense
CCCCCCCCCCCACTGCTCGGAGTCACGTAGCTAGTCCGTGGAGTGGAAAATTTCCTTGCTATGACCAAAAATCTCCCCCTCCCAAAAGGTTAGCCATACCTGAGCTGAGCACCGAGTGCATGAAGCGCGCCTGAATCCAAATGACTTGAGACGCGTAACACCTTTTCGATGAAGGGCGGAGCCTGAGTCTGTAGGACTCATGACGCATAACACCCAAATGAATGAATCATCTTGATTCCGTATGACCTGAGGCACGTAGTGCTCTTTAGATGAATACATAAGCCTGTGTCCGTAGGACCTGAGATGCGTAACGCCTAGGGGACGGCAAAATCCTAGTCGTCAGGCCGATCCGTAAAGGGGGTGCGACTGTCAAGCATAGCCCTGTTCCAAGACCGATCCGCAAAGAGATTGATGATTACCGACTCAGAGTAGTATTACTGGTCGTAAGTCAGTTCTCTGAGGGGGTGTCGATCAAGGAATGTCTACAAGCTATTAAGCTGATCCGCAGAGAGGATCCCGGTCATAGGCTATGTGGTTCGATTCCAAAATGATTCACAAAAGGGGTGCCAACATGTTGCCGCTCTCAAGAATTTCGAGTTGATCTGCAAACCGGAATCCGACCGCTGGCTAACAAGCTGATCCACAGAGGGGGTGTTGTAGTGGGATATTGCCACGTGCTGTTGTCGTCCTCATTGCAAGTTGGGTTCTGATTTTCCTTGTAGGAATTTTTTTTAAAACATATCTTCCTTTGATCAACATTGTCTAAGCCGGTCAGGTGACCAACTTCTTCTTCTTTTTAACTTCCGGTCTGCCGGCCTTTTTTTTGATATTTGGGCTTTTCGGTCTTGCCTTGATCTCTTTTTTTATGCTTTGTCGCGGGACGAGTCCTCTCCTCACCGGATCGTTCTTTAAACCTTCGTAGAAAAATATTTCTTCTTATCTTCTGGGCGTGTTGGCAGATTTTCTTCTCGGTTGGAGTGTTGTTGCTGCCAAGCAGGCCTCCTAGATGGGCTCAGCCCATTATGTCTGTTTTCCGCTTCCTCGTGAGTGGCCCATAGAAAAGATCTCCCTTATAAGAAAATTCTTTCTTCTCCTCTTCTCGATCTGGTTGGGCCTTTTAGTTTCATGATTGCTTCCCAAGGCATCTGAACCTTATACTGAGTCTACTTCACATTAGGAGCATCGTTTCCCCCTGAATAGTCCTCCTCGGTGGGTCCAACCCATTATGTCCATCCTCTGCTTCCGCGTGGATGGCCCGATAGAGAGATATCCCTTTGTATAAAAATCTTTTTTCTTCTCTCCGGGCTTCTCTCTTGGGTATGTTTGGTCGTCTGATTTCGGCCCATCTCATTCTTTATTCTTTTACAGACACGTGTCACGATCTCGAGTTTCATGTTTCTCTCATTCTCCTCGATTGTCGCCGCTTGATGCCATTTCAGGTTGAGTGCGTCTCTTCACTTTTCGTCATGTCTGAAACTTCTTCTAGAAATGCGAGCGGTTTCTCTCCTTCTCCATTTCATCACCCTTCTTCTTCTTCTGTTGAAATACTTTCTCGTCTTCTTCGCCGTTTCTTCCACCGCCCCTTGCCTTTTTTGGGCCGCGTTCTCTTCTTCTTAGCCATGTCATCTCCGTCGAGAAATGGGCCACTTCTCATGTAGTATCTCGCCGCCTCCGCGATGTCCAATCTAGTTCGGGTTTTCCCGAGAACGGAATCCAGTCCTTTGACTCTACCACCCCTCTGTACAACCGTCTTTCTTTCTTGCGTCACCATCGGCTTTTGACATAATCTCTCATGGATCATGATCGATTATTGTCAATTGATGGAGATTGCTCCCATTCAGTTAGTCATCCGCTCTTGGGGATTGATTCGCGCCCTACAGGTCTTGTCGGACCTGTCTGAAGTCCCTATTTATAGTGAAATGGTGGTGCACTCCTTCTGCCTCGATGCCACATGGAACGACCCATGCCGTTTCGAGCTCGTCCTTCGCGAGGGCGAGGTATCTCCCGCCGACCCTCCTTTGTGGCTGAATGTCGACGCCGATGGTGGCGATTATACTTACATCATCCACGAGGGAGCAGGTGCGATCCGCCGCTACTGGTCCTCTGCAAGTAAGATCGGTTATACTTCTTGTCTTGCTCATCGCTCCTGGTTTATTTTCCGGATTCGCTTCCGCTCACTCATTTTTTGTGTATGCTTGCAAACTCTACCCCAACCGATCAGATTCATGTTGCCTCTTACCCCACTTTCCTCTTCGGAGTGGACGCAGGGTTGAGGAAATCCGCTTTTCTCCTTCATCCTCACATTGTGGATGATACCTCACTCAATGCTTCCACATAGTCTATGTTCTTTCCATCGGGTATGGGTCAGTGAAAACTTGTTCTTTTGCTTTGTGCGACATGTTGACGCACCTCTCACTCTTTTTCTTTTTGCAGATTCCTTGGATGGCCTAACCGAGACATGTCAGAAGTACATTCTTCTAAGCGTCGGAGGTGCCACCAACGACGTCTCTCCCCGTAACAGCTCTTCGGTGAGGATTCTGAATCGACTCTTGGTAATCCGATTGTCGCTTCCAGTGATGGGGTCGGTGCCTCTTCTGTTACCCCTTCCCAGGTTAGTGAAAACTATTTATCCTTATCTTTGTCTTCTCATGGGGTTATAGGATCCCATTATGGCGCTTTTCTTATTCCAACTTATGTCTTAGGATCTTAATATTCATTCCTCGTTGTTTCCTGGCTCAGGAGTCTTCGCATCGCTCCCAAGTGGGCGGTTCTCCTTTGCAAGAAGTTGTGTTCTTCCCTCAGAGATTCGACTCTTAGTTCGTTGGTGGTTTTCCAGGCAAGTCTCCTACAAAACAAAAAATGACGCTAAGGCCTGGAAAACACGATGGTGGTGTGTTTTCTGAAGGCTCTCTGACGTCCAAGTCATAAAACGATAAAGAAAGACCACAAAGTGGATCATCGAAAAACAGAAAGAGTAATCGGAAAACGGGGTGAGAAAGAGTGTCTATTGGGTCCGAAAGAAATGATGGATCCACAATGGGATTTAAATGGTGGACTTTTTGTGGTAAAAGAGAAGAAAATAGGAGTTTGGATGAAAGTGATTCGTTGTCTAGGAGCAACCGTGAATATGAGCAGATGATGGTCGGAAGAGAAACTTAGAGTCCCAGAAAGAAATGAGAGCTAAGTGATTAGAAATTTATAACACGAAATATCTTAACAAGTTAGAGGAGAATATGAGAAAATCGTGAACCCCCTTTCTCGTGGGAGAAGGGGAAGTAATTATAGAGTTTTAAACCGTTCATTCCGCCTAAATAATTTACATACATGGCCCGAATCTCTTGATACCAGGGATCGGGTTGCCGAGGTCATCTAGTCATGAGTCTTCTGCTCCTTGTCAGGCCCGGCTCAATCAAAAGTTGGGCCATGTGTACAATTAATTAGTTTTAAAGATATTGTTTACATATTTTTCAAAGTTGGGCAATGTGCATAATTTGTTTTACAAAAAACAGGGACTTTAAGGATATTGTTTACATATTTTTCAAAGTTGGACCATGTGCATAATTTTTTTTTACAAAAAATAGGGCCCCAATTAGTAAAGAAATTTGTTATAAAAAAATGGGTCCTAGTGCAAATGCACTCCTGGCACACGGTCAAAGTCGGGCCTGCTCCTAGTAACCTGTAAAGGTCATTCTTCTCATGTCTTGCGAAATCCAGATTATTGGCACCTCTGCGAGTTTGGGAAGGATGACATATCCTCCTCCTGGCCACTCAGTCCCTAACCTCATCGCACCTGACAGCTTGGCATGCAATGTCAGATACGGGGATCCTATGGGCCGGTGGTCAATGACGGGTCTCTTGGTTCTGTAGGTTACAAGGCCCGGTGCAATAGCCTGAGTTACTTGGACTGTAGGCCCAAGTAAGGTCTATTTTGACCCAGGGGGTCGTATATGCAAAAAAGCCATGGACAACATGTGTCTCAACGCAATTCGTCCATGTAGTAAAGTCGGTATTTATCACAAATATATATATATATATATATATATATATCTTATTTAAAACGGTGAGTATTTATATCATTGTGTCCTAACAATGATATATATAAGATATATGTTTAAGTTTTCCTAACAATATCTAATTGTTGTATGAGTAGTATGGTGTATGACAAAACCTAATTGACCATTTTCCTAACAATGGTAGAGAGAGAATGAAGAGAGAGAGATGAAAAATAGAAAATTTCTTTCGGTGATGTCCACTCACAACGATCCGGGGAAGTGAAAACTCCTTGTTAGGACTTTAGAAAATCTCATTGCGATACCATAAGGATATATGTGATCTCTTATATATATATATCTTATTATATAAAGCTCAATGATTCAAAATTGCTAATTTACTTGATCGTGACATGTGTCACGTTAATCGATCAGATTTTGACATGTGTAAAAAAAATCCAATTAGATTTTGCCAGATAATATTAACAATAAAAAAAACTGTAATTGATTTATAATTTTTTTTTTGTTCAAAGTAATTGATTTATAATCTTAAAAGTTAAAGTTACAACACAAAAATAGAAAATATAAATTTATCCTAAAAACTAAAGTTAATAAAAAAAATATTTATAATTTATAATCGATTCCTAATTCTAAAAGGTAAAATTACTATAAAAAAGAGAAAATATAAATCTATCCTAAAATCCAAAGTTAATAAAAAATTCAAAAAAAAATCAAAAAAATTTATAATCGATTTCTAATCTTAAAAGGTAAAATTACTAAACAAAAATAAAAATAAAAAAATAAACAATCGATCAGATTTTTATACGTGTAATTCTTTTTACCAATTTGATAAAATAATTAAACAATTAATTTTTGTATGTCGATTCAAAAAAGAAAAAGAAAAATCAAATCTTATTGAAGAACAAAAAAGAGTATATATAATTCAAATAAAAATATGAGAATTAATTCATCAAAGTTTACAAAAATATTTATATGTGTACCTAACTAATAAAAAAATAAACACAATTCAAATAGGAATAAAAAAAAAAATTTTGAAAAATATAATATTTGGAAACATGTGCCAAATTTTAATTGGAAACTAAATAATAGAAAAAAAATCAGCTTTATAAAATTAAGATGTTTATTTATTGATATTATTTTCTTAAGAAGATTTATAAATGAAACTAAAATTTACAAATATTATTTATATTTCAAATTGTTTTTGATTGTCTTTTTCTAATAATTTGTTAACAATTCAACCTTTTGTTACCAATCATAACCATTATTTAACAGTTTGTTTGAACTCAACCGCTTTTTATCTTCTGCCATCTCTAACCATCATCTCCGTAACCACATTTATTTATAATCGTAGCAAAAATTATTAACCGTGTTTGTTAAACAAGGTTACCTAATCAAACCCAAAGCATTGAGTAGGTTCAATTAGAACTGTCAATTAGGCTTGTCCGTGTCCAAATGGACAAGCACATTTTCTCTTGCGGACAAAGACGACCACATTCAAATATGACCGCGTCCAAATGAGCTTGTCTGCGGACAACCCAATTTTGTTGTAAAGGAGATCAAACACACTCTTCTTTTAAAAATCTTCACAGACCAATGAAACTCTTCTTTAAAGTTCTACACAGACCAATGAAAGTATGATATGTTGCAAGAAAAACTCCAATCCTATTATTTAGATCGTTGTCTCATATTTTCTCCTTTTCTTAAGCCTCCTCATACGCTTTTTCTTCCACTGCAAAAGAAAAACATAAACCATTTATTTAACCTAAATTATGATCATATTTTCGGAAGCAGAATTGGCTTCTACATTGACCAAAAAAGGCACTTGAGTGATTCAATACACAACAATTACCTTAAGATTCTTCTTTCTCCTCAATAACCTCAGCATCCGAAAAGATGCAAAATCAAATGAATTTGTCATTGAAAACATAGCATCAGAAATCAAAATGATGCTGCAAATAATGGTTATCAATTTTAGAAAAGACATGTAACCAATTCCTTGCACAAATCAAAGTTTGGACATTTGTAGATAGGAGAGAGCTCATATACTTGTTAAGCACACGATTACCTATGCTTAATAATGATTCAAAAGTCATTGTTGTTTTGGGATACTAAGAACATCACAAGCTCGACAACTCTTTAAAACAGCTTGAGTTATCTTTCCAATATGCTTAGACATATAAACTTTTAAAGGCAACCATATCCAGCAACAGCTTATCTAAATACATGTTTAAAGGTGATTTTCCATTACCACCAGTCTTTTGAGAAAAAATGCATTAAATCCATGAGAAAACTACACAGAAAACATATTATGAAATGAAAAGATTTCAACAAATTATGAAATGAACAAATTATGAAAAGGATAAATTTCCTAGAAGACACAAAACATGTAGCTAAACTGAACAACAAACCAATAGCTAAATAGGAGACATTTACATTGTATCCTGCTGGAATGTCTTCTTGCAACGTTTTTACTTGTGAAGTGGCAGCAGTGGTTTTTATTTGGTTTTTCTTATAAGCTTATACATCTTCGAAAGCACATGAGATGATTTGAACTTACTAGTGGATGAATCTAAGGTGGTGAAACAATATTCTAGGAATGTAAAGTTCAACCTCATATCAAAAATTGCAACAATTGCAAGTATATCGCCATACTATTTCCAATATTTGTCAAACTTCAACTTCATATTTTCCAAAATTTCATGAATAGTACGATCATCAGATTTTCCATGAGCTCTCAACCAATTTCAAATCTTCCAAACTTGCATAAAATACAAATTTGATGTGGGATAAGTTGAACCAAAAATCAGATTTGTCATTTCACAAAATGGTTTTAAAAACTCACATATCAATTCTCATATCCTCCACTCTAAATCAGATGGAAAACTTGCATAACTCGTTTCTACATATGAAAGATTACCTAGGACATCTTTAAGCTTTATAGCTCTAGAGAGCATGCGAATAGTAGAATTACAGTGAGTAGTTACGTCTAAAATCAGACCCTTTTTAACATGAATTCCCATTGTTTTCACACAGTATTGAAACATTATTTCTCTATTTTCAGATCCTTTAACAAACTTGACACTATCTCTGATTTTTAGCTAAGCTCCACTAATCTTAGCTAATCCATCTTAAACAGTAAGGTTTAAAATGTGTGATGAATATCTTACATGAAAGAAAATTTCATTGCATACCAAAACTTTTTGTAGTTGTCTCTTTATAATAATTTGCATGTTATCATTAGAAGAAGCATTGTCCACTGTAAGAGAGAACACTTTCTTATCTAATCCCCAGTCCTTCAGCAACTCAATAAGTTTCATAGCAATAACAATACCAAAATGAGGAGGAGGAAAAACAGTGAAAGACAATATCTTTGTTTTCGAATTCCAATCAACATCAATGTCGTGTGCTGTCAAACAGAGATAACCCTCAATAGCAATAGTCTGCCAAAGAACTGTTGTCAAGCGAATCCTACTAGAAATATCAGTTACGATTTTCCCAAGTTTTTGTTTCTCCTATTCAAAGATCTTTAAGACATCTGATGATGTTGTATTTCTACTCCAGAACCGAATAATATAATTAACATAAGCAAAAGCCATTATCCTTTTATACTCAACAAACGAATATGTACGAGATCATGCTCAATTATGGCCATTGCAATTATTTCACTAAAAACCATCATATCCAGCTTTCGAAAACTACTTCCAAGGGTACTTTTATGGGTATTTGAACAAACTTTCATATGACGAAGCAAAGTTGTTGTTCTATTTCAATGTACATCCAAGAAATAATGCACAATGATTGCACTAATATCATGTTTACCATCTGGTAATTTTCCTCCAACTATTGTAAATTTTTTCTAACACCTAGTGACTTTACAGCTAGAGCGATGTGGTTTTTGTGTACCTTTCTTTTTATCTTCACTCTTTAGATGATTACCTTCATGGTGATCCATATCTTCATCCATCACATGATCCAATTCTATCACTCAAATTATTTTCATCATTCAATTTTATAACATCAATGGATGTAATCTTAATAAAACAAAGAAAATGACACTGAACCCAAAAAATCACCATTTGTAATTATCTCGTAGATCGTAATCTTCTCTAGATCATAATCTTTTGTATATCGTAATCTTCTCTAGATCGTAAATCGTAATCTTCTCTAAATTTGTAATCTTTAGATCGTAATCTTCTCTAGATTGTAATCTTTTCTAGATCGTAGATCGTAATTTTCTCTAGATCTTAATCTTCTCTAGATCGTACTCTTCTTTAGATCTTAATCTTCTCTAGATCGTAATCTTTTCTAGATATATCTTAATCTTCTGTAATATGATCTGTATATTGCAATAGGATGGCTGACGACCTGCCTAACTCTCTCGGAGAAGCCTACCAAAGGTACAAAGGAATTTGGAGAGTCCGAGGAATTGATGAATTTGAATTTTTTTATGAGAATATAATAGCAAAGAAGAAGCATTTAATCGTGAATTCGGAGAAAGGAACATCATTAATTACTTCAGTAAGATAAACTAAACCCTAGAACTATCGACAAAGGGAACAAGATTTGATTTTTAAGGATTCAAAACAAAACGCGCACCAAAACTCGTAACTACCAGCCAAAATTAACCGAAAAATTACGGTTCGGTTCAGTTTAGCTATCAGATAAATTTTTTTTTTTTTTAATTCTACCAAATTGAGTCAAAATTTCTGATTGTTTTGAAATTCGGTTAAAATCATATATTTTCTTTATATTCGATTAAATATCTAACATTGGAGGCTGATTCAGTGTTAGATACACGGTACAATAATCATGGGTGCTTAGAAACCTAAAATGGAAAACCTATAAAAACAAATTTGGTAACAATAAAAAATGAAAAAGATTATTTTAATTAATTTTTTTAATCTAAATGGAAAACCTATGAAAAAATTATTAACTTTACATTTTATGATAAGATTAAATTTTTTATTTTTTTTCTTTTTGTTTATTAACTTTATATTTTACGATTAGAAATCGGTTATAAATTTTTTCAATTTTTTTTTAAAAATCAGCTTTGGCTTTTATTATAAATTTACATTTTATATTTTCCTTTTTATTTAGTAATTTTACCTTTTAGGATTACGAATCGATTATAAATGTTTTTTTTATTTATTAATTAAACTTCATTTTATTGTTGACAAAATCTAATTGAATTTTTTTTACACGTGTCAAAATCTTATCAATTATCTTGACACATGCCGAGATCATGTGAGCTAGCAATTTTGAAACATTCAATAGTATATGATAAAGATTATACTAGGATTCAACCCGCGCTAACTATATAGCGCGGAATAAATTTTTCTTAAAAATTGTTTTGAAGTTTAAGAAAAAATAAATTTATCTGAATTTTATAATATGTTAAACTAATTATTATATATAGAACTGTTAACCCGGATTAACCTGTCTACTTAACTCATTTTGCAATGAACTAAAATATTTTTCGGGCTAACCCGCAAAAACATATAATCTTGAAAACATAACTCTAATATGCACCGCTTAATGATTATAGTTTTGTAGTCAATCCACAAACTCTTTATAAGATTAATAAAAAATATTTTCACACTTTTGTTTTGATATATATTCAAATAAAATATAATATCATAGTTAAAAATAATATATTTTCTTTGAATATATATAGATTGATTATTATTTAATAATATCATAATAATTAAAAAAATTAAAAAGTAAATAACATCTTAAATAGGAAATAAATTGTTTCCATATTCTCATCAATAATTTTAAAAGACTATTATATATTTTCCTATTTCAATTATTTTTTCTTATTTGTAATGGTATAATATGTAATAATTTATAAAATAAAATTTATTTTTCTTAATGACTTTTTAAATAATAATATAGAGATGAAATTTGAAAATTATATGGTTGACACCAGATGCAAGCTCTGTAATCAAAACATGGAAACTATAAACCACGTGCTTTTTGAATGTGATACGTCTCAACAAATATGGCATTTAGTCTGAACCTAATGGAAGATTAAGGGATTAGTGTGAGATATCGGACTTCAGTCAACATACGACTTGGGCCAACAGTTGGGCTTAGTACAAGCCTTAGTGTCAAGTTGGGCCCAAGTAAGTGTATAGGGTTTCTTTGTTATAAATACAAGTGTTTAACAATAGGAATACCTAATCCAGACTCCAAGGATTCCGAGCTCCTTAGAGGCGGCTCGGAGAGCTAGTGAGAGAATAGGGGTTTTCTCTGGGGAATCTAGTTCTGTTCTTTGTTCTTTCTTGTTTGCTGGGTGTGAGAGAGATCATATATTGTGAACTACATCGGAGGTGTTTTCCGATTGTTCTCTATAGTGGATGTTGTGGATCCAGGATCCACCCCAGACGTAGCGGTTAGAGGCCGTGAACTGGGTGAACAATTCTGGTGTTCGTTAATTTGTGTATCGAAGATAGATTGGGACAAAGAGGATTAAAGTTTAAATCCTAACAAGTGGTATCAGAGCGTCAGGCTCTTCGATTCATAGTTTTGACGGGAACATCGAGATCTCACGGAATATAAAGAACGGTTAAAGAACTGGTGAAGTGTGTTGATGAAATTTCTAAAGAAGCGGATGTTTTGTCAAGGTCGAAACTACACACGTGTATTGGAAATTTTGATTGGGAATAATCAGAGAGAGTCGTCTTCTCCTGTTTAGGTTTCGATTTGAAGAAGAGAGCTCGGTTCTCAAGGGATTCACGGGAGCAAGACGACATCACAAGCTCAAGAACAGGGGATTTGCAGCAATTTTCTAGTGGAGACATCACCGGGAATCGCAGAGGTGCAGAGGTCGGAGATGCGCAGGTGAAACCGCCGAGAAATTGCAGAGAGCTTCTGGTCGGAGGCAAAGGTAGAAGATCTCCCCGGTAGGATTCGGCGGAGGATGCTGCCGGGAGAAGAAGCTTCGGGAAAGTTGCAGGTTCGAGTCTTGAGGGAGGAACTGCCAGAGGTTTTGCGGTCGCCGGAGATGGAGGCGTGTAGGAGTCGCCGGTGGAGTTCGGCTGAAGTTGTCGCCGGTGGATCGGCTGAAGTTATTGTCGGGGGAATCGATTCCGGCGAGAATCGATCGGACCTGTTCACGCGGGAAGAAGGAGGCACCGGCTTTCTTCGCGAGAAAGGGACGGCGTAGAGGGCTGGCAGCGATGGAGCGCCGAGAATCGCCGGTGGGAATCGCCGGTGAAGGCCACAGAGATGGAGCGCCGCCGCCGGTGGTTGTCGTCGAGGAAGAGGAAGACAAGAGGAGCAAGCTAGGGTTATTTTTCTTCCTGTTGGGCCAGAGTTGGGCCAAGAAAAAAAAAGGGATTGGGCCCATCCGAAAATCAGTAAAGAAGAAGAAGTTAATTGGGCTTCAGTTTATTTCTTTGGGCCTGTTTGATTTTGGCTGTTTTTGGAGGAAAATTTCAGTGGGTCAGAGATTAAAACAAGTCCAGTTTTAACCAAAAGAAAAATTGTCTAAAATTGCATAAGGGAATATGCAAGGAGAATAGACAGTAGCTCAGGGGACATAAAATATTCAGAGGAGTTGAGACAGAAAAGTGCAACAAAGAGAGATTGGTTTAAGGTGGATTTTATCTCCTGTATCAGATGGATTTTGGTTCAGATTAAGATCAGGGAATCAGAATTGCATTGTCAATCTCAAGGGTCAAACCGTGCGAATCACGATGTACATTTGTGATGTTTTGATTGGTTGTTTCTGGTTGCTCAGGGTCTGCAAAATTAAGGGAATTGAAGTCTTGGGAGAACACAAGAGATGGTGTTCAGGGTTAAAAATTTGTCATTGGAAGAAAACTCATGGGACTGAGGGACGCCGTAGAAGTTTGAATTGTATGTGTGTTATTGGCTATTTGAGGATTAAGAAATGGTTTATGGATTCAGTTCAAGGAGAGTTGCAGATGAGTATGAAACAAGATCAAGGAATCTGTTGGGGTCAAAGACAAATTGGTTTGGTTAAGGTTTGAGGAGTTTTGGTTTGCAGGGTTAGTCTCAAGTTGGTGGATAGAGGTCCATGAGCAGATGTAGATGTCTACAGGTTCAAGCATAATCAAGTTGCAACCGGGGTTAGAAGGAAAGCTTTAAAGCTTTGTTGCTTGATGGTGTTGAAGACATCTGGATATCAATTGCAAGTGTTAGCAATTGAAGACGGATCCAAGAAAATATCAGAATGCAGAGGATACAAGCTGCATTGGAAAAGAGAACAATCAAAGTTCTGGTATACCTATTTGCATCTTAGAGAGGTCTGGTGGATGAATCTTTTGCAGGGTTCACTTGCAGAAGTTCAAGTGAGTTGGAGGCACACCTAAAGAAAGCTCATGAGTACAAGGTGAAGATTCAAGTTGATTTCTAAGGGAGAAGATGCTAGTGCCAAGGATAGGTGGAGTTTGCAGTCATGTGATGTGATGCAGGGTATGTTTACAACAAGGAAGCGGCTTCAAGGGTTCTAGAGATGAAGTGCTAAGGGTTGTAACATGGTGTCTCGGGCATTTCACAAGGTTGTGGATGTGAGACAGGTTTACCAAACAGTTTGAGTATGTTGGTTGGATGGTTCTGCTGATGCAGAAGGGATTTGAACAGAAGGTTGAACAAAGGTATTTGTATCGAGAGTCTTCTTAGCCAGGTGGAGTTAGGAGGAGGGTTCTGCAGGCAATAGCAGCGGTGCAAAGTGATGTTCAAAAATGTGTTCAGGTTCAGTGGTATCTTGGTAAGTTAGAGACGGTTTCAGGGAAATGAAGCATAAATGACTTAGAGGTTTCCTGCAGTTGATTCAAGAGGAATTGGTTTGTCATCAAGATTCTGTAAAGCATGATGCATGAACATGGTTGTGTCGAAAGTCTGTTCAGTAGTATGGTTGGATGGCGTGTTCTGTTAGGAGTAACAGCGGTACAAAAGGAGTTCAAGGCTGATATGTTTTGTCAGAAGGTGTTGAATCAGGGATTGTTTCAGGTTTGAAGCATGTATGATTCAGGGTTAGATGCTTTCAGTTCAAGGAGTGTTTGATTAAGCTCAGTGTACAGGAGAAGAATCAAAGAACACCAAAGTGAATCAAGTTGCAGAAGGACAAGTTTACATGAAGATCAAAGTGCCAAGTCTAGAGCCATGAGTCAAAGGTTCAAAGGGCAATTCACAAGGAGATTTCAAGCTGGAATCAAGGTGGAGATTCTAGAAGAAACAAACAGGAAGAAAGACAAAGGAACAAAGATTTGCGGAGAATTTGAAGGTTGTCTGAATCCGAAGGTGGAGATTGTGAGATATCGGACTTCAGTCAACATACGACTTGGGCCAACAGTTGGGCTTAGTACAAGTCTTAGTGTCAAGTTGGGCACAAGTAAGTGTATAGGGTTTCTTTGTTGTAAATACAAGTGTTTAACAATAGGAATACCTAATCCAGACTCCAAGGATTCCGAGCGCCTTAGAGGTGGCTCGTAGAGCTAGTGAGAGAATAGAGGTTTTCTCTGGGGAATATAGTTCTGTTCTTTGTTCTTTCTTGTTTGCTGGATTTGAGAGAGATCCTATATTGTGAACCACATCGGAGGTGTTTTCCGATTGTTCTTTATAGTGGATGTTGTGGATCCAGGATCCACCCCAGACGTAGCAGTTAGAGGTCGTGAACTGGGTGAACAATTCTGGTGTTCGTTAATTTGTGTATCGAAGATAGATTAGGACAAAGAGGATTAAAGTTTAAATCCTAACAATTAGTGAAGAGAAAAGATCATGGGATTAGTGAGGTCAGGATCGGAACAGATTGTCAAGCGGTGGTAGATGCGATATCTAAACCTTCTGAATGGCCAAGGTATCGCTACCTAATTTCACAAACCAAGTCCACTGCCTCGGAGTTTATGCGATGCTCTTTCGAGATGGAAACAATGAAATCCAACTAATTCGCTCGAGAAATTGCGAAAGTGTCACGATTTTAGTCATATCTTGCGATGGGAGGCCCGGCTTGGCTTCACGATTGTCTGAAATGAGAGGCAATGGCCTAATTTGGAAACGTGTGAGAGACGTTGAGTTAGCATCTAGGAATCTTTTTTATTAGGAGGTTGATGCTGTTTATCTCATGGTTTTCTTTATTTCAGAGTTTACGCATTCGAAGTACTCTGTATTGTTTTCTTGAATGAATTTCCCGAGGAAAAAAATATATGGTATCTATATTATCAAAATATGAAAGCATTTTGTGTCCAAACATGTATTAGTCTAGATATTTCTATAATTTATCTGGATTAATTAAATATGTTGCCAAACAAGTTAATTTGGTGCAATATTAATAAAAAAGCATTTTATTTTATATTTAAATTTCATTCCAAAAATTTAGATATTAATTTATATTATTTTGTATTTTCTTAAATATATGTTAGATTACTTACCAAAAATCAGTTATTATTATATCTTTACAAAAATAATAACTAGTTATTAATTTATATTTAATTTAAATATTTAAATTTAAATGATATTCTCATTATAACGCATATGATAAACAAATATTTCTAAAGATAGTTTTTAATTATGCATACCAATATTGTTTTTAGTTTTTACGAATATACTGTATATACCAAAATACGAATAAATACACAATATTAATGACTACACTTATATTAGATTTCTAATGAGAAAGAAAATAATTTAATTAAGAAATATGATATAAACATAAAAATACATATTGCACACCAAATCAACAAAATGTTATCTTATCACTAAAAACTTAAAAATTACAAATTTAACATATTTAAATCAATAACACTTAAATTAAGTATTATTTCTCATTTTACATATTAATGTGTGCGGATTAGAATATAATTATCTATTAAAAGAAAAACGAAACAATCTAAAACATTTTGAAAAATCAGCCATCCACGGGTAATTTTTCAGTATGTTTGACTCCAACCCGTCGGTCAACCACCTGTTTGTTGAAAAGTTTTGTTTCGTCGGTTCATCAAATTGATAACCGAAAAACGGTTCACCTTAACCGTCTCCAATCATCCCTGCTAACCATTCAAACCAAAAAGTCACTCTTCATCATCAAACTTCGAATCTCTTCATCCTTATCATCACCAAATTTCAAAATCGAGGCCATGGAGTCATACAAAACCCTAGAAATCGTTCGCAAGAACACAGATTCGTCCGTGTTTCACGTCATCCTCAACAGGCCATCACAGCTCAACGCTTTATCCCTCGATTTCTTCGTCGAATTCCCCAGAGCTCTATCATCTCTCGACCAAAACCCAGATGTCTCCGTCATCGTCCTCTCCGGCGCCGGAAAACACTTCTGCTCCGGCATCGATCTCAGTTCCCTTTCTTCAATCTCGGAACGATCCGCGTCAGGTGAGAGAGGACGCTCGAGTGAGCAGTTACGCCGAAGGATCAAATCGATGCAAGCGGCGATCACGGCCGTAGAACAGTGCCGGAAACCTGTTATCGCCGCTATTCACGGCGCGTGTATCGGAGGCGGTGTTGATCTCGTCACCGCTTGTGACATTAGGTATTGCTCCGAGGACGCTTTCTTCGCGATCAAGGAGGTTGATCTCGCGATCGTCGCGGATTTAGGTACGCTCCAGCGATTGCCGAGCATCGTCGGGCACGCGAACGCCATAGATTTGGCGTTAACGGCTCGACGATTCTCTGGACGTGAAGCGAAGGATCTTGGTCTTGTTTCTCAGGTTTTCGGATCTAAGTCGGATCTGGATAAAGCCGTAACCATGGTCGCCGAAGGTAATCACATTTTTCAATATAAGACGGGGATAGGTGGGGGCGGAATAATATCAAAATGCCTGCACCGATCCCGTCCGGCCCGGAATGGAGACAGTGGGGCCGGATGAGCCCAGCACTGTCCCTATTAGGAGCCTAATTTTAGACACTAAGGTGGGATGGGTGCGAACCGCCTGCACCCCATCCCGCCCAGCACTTTCTTCTTCTTTCTCGCCTTCAGGTTATCCACCAAAATGCCTGCACCGATCCCGTCCGGCCCGGAATAGAGACTGTGGGGCGGGATGGGTGCGCAACATATCCCGCCCAGCACTGTCCCTATTAGGAGCCTAATTTTAGACACTAGGGTGGGATACGTGCGAACCGGCCGCACCCATCCCGCCCAGCAGTGTCTCTATTCTCTATTAGGAGCCTAGTTTTCTCGGAATTCATTCATTTTTTTTATCCAATCAGCTGTGATTTATGCTGTATTTGCTGCAATTTGATTCTGGAATGAGAATCCGAGTTATCAATTTTCCAGGAATAGCAGGCAAGTCTCCACTTGCTGTGACAGGGACAAAGGCAGTGTTATTAAGAAGCAGAGAGATGAGCGTAGAACAAGGCCTTGACTACGTAGCAACTTGGAACTCGGCAATGCTTATATCAGACGATCTCAACGAAGCTGTCGCTGCTCAGATGATGAAAAGACAACCTCGTTTCGCAAAACTGTGACAAGAGACTCACTTGCTTCTTGCTAAAGACCACTACTCGGGTAACAAAACAATAAGATCTTTTGCTAAATGCTAGACCTCTCTATTATGCGGTCTGTTTCTTAAAACAGGATTCATCAATGTTCATTAGTTTCTGTGTCTTCTCTCCATTCCTTTCTCATGATATCAAAAAATCGTGAGTATTAGGGATATGAGCATCAAACGGATTCAAATTAAGTGTCTCGATCGTTCAATCAATCCTGATCAAGTCACTCGAACTTCCTATCATCTAAACTAGTTTCCCGACAAGTCGTTCTCCCTTCCTAACTTGGCCACTCAATCGATCATCCCTTACATGATGGCTAAGTCTATTGAACATTCGGATTGCCATTGACCAAAGATCCTCTTTGATTAGATTTTGGTCATCGTCCTCGATCCAATTTAGTATGATCACCCCAACGGTCTACACATGTTCGACTGGATCACCGTCCATCCGCGATTCAGTCCATGATCTACTTTGATCAATAAACCTATGCGAGTATAAGTTTGTATTATAAAACATACAAATTGCAAGCAATAATCCTCACAGTTCTGTTTAAAGCTTCATTACGTACAAAACAATATAATGAGAAATGGACACTCAAAAAAATACAAAAAAAAACCCATCTTATTCTGACCGGAAAGACTACAAGAACAAGAATTTACGGATACATACAAAACGTATCATAAATCATAAATGCTTAGAATTTACGAGAAGCGATTGATTGAAGTATTTCATCACTAAATCCGACGTTAAAATTGGGAGACCAACATAAAGAAGATGGAGAAAGGGGTGGTGAACTAGTCCAAGAAGAAGAGCACGATGAGGAAGTATACGACGGTAATGAAGACCAAGAAGGTGCCAAAACACCGTCTCTGGTCGGAGTATTTTTCATTGCCGGAGCCACCACATCTTCTAGAAGCCCTTGTCGACGCCGGCACTGATCAACTGAGAAAAACAATTCATCTTCGAGGTTTGGCGGTGTGTTTTCTTGGGCCTCATGGGCCGGATGATTCTGATTGGTGGGTTCGACTAGTTGGGTTTGTTTGGGTTCTTCTTGGGTTTGAGATTTTTGGTTGTTTTCAAAATGGGGCTTACATTGAACTTCGTGTTTAAGTATTTTGGGCTTTTTATTGGGCCCATGCGTTCTATTGGGTAAGAAGAAAGGGTAAGTGAAGTGCAAGTGGAAACCCTCGTAGGTGATGATATATGTGTTAGGCTCATCAATTGATCTCTCCACTTGCTTCTTTGCATTGCAAATTGGGTTTGTGCACTTGTAATAACTCCTACAGATCAAATAGTAGTAACATTAGGCTTGTGACAAAAAAATATATACATTATACAGATTCGACAAAGCCGATTTTAATATCGGTTTGGCCGAACCAAAGAAGTTCAATTTATCTTATGAGATATCATCATAGATCATATACTTCTATAGTATGTATACGTACGATTCCTGAAATGGAGTATGTATATGCCTACCTTGGGTTAGGGCTATTTTTGATGGATTTTTGACCATATTTTCTCCATTTGTAACCATCATCATTCATCCCATTACAAATATTGATCTTCACTTTTAATGTGTACCTATCCGCCTTGCTTAAAGTACCCCTTTCCAATATTGGAACCCTTTATAATAATGAATATGAATAAACAAGAGACTCATATGAGTAAATTTTAAAGAAGAAAAAATAAAGTAATAGGAGTTCTTGAAATTGAAAAAGTTGTCTGTATATTACGTTGATCGGGAGATTTGTCGGACTGGGTCGGTTAGGGGTTCGACCACGGCCAAAGCGTTTGCGATATCTTGGATTCTTGGACCGGAGTAAAGCGTTGATGAGACTAACTTGTTGGTGATGGAATCTTCATGTGGCATGAGTTTAAGATGTTCTTGAGGTAGAAAGAAGAGAGGTGGCTCTTTAACGAAAAGCTCGTCAACGGCTTTGTTTCCATATCTTCTCGTCCACTCAGAAAGCTCTTCTTCTGCCATTTGAGTATGGGAACAAGATAACACATACGAGCAGGTAAAAGGGCTAAAGAGAGAGAGAGAAAGAGAGAGAGAGAGAGATTCTTTGTTGTTTTTAAGATAAAAAAAGTGTGTTTGAATTTATATTCAAACTTTTCTTGACGAGTCTATAATAATTTTACATATATAATACTAAAATGAATAGTCTCGGTATTCTTTGTGTTTAATAATTTGTTTTGTTGATTTGTAATACATTATTGTTGATTAAAAAATGATCAATTAATTAAACTGTTTTTCTCTTATATAACTAATAATTAGGATTTGGATCTGCGTCGTGTCTAATAAATATTTTTTAAAACGAAAACAAAAAGTTTAGAGATATCAAAGACGACTAAAAATTAAGCTACTAACTCAGATTGAAAAGGTATCAAAAACGAAATTTAAAGGTCACATGATAAAATGATTTTAAATAATTACCATGTTAGATGTTAGATGTTATGATCCTACTAATCTCGGTTTCAAACCTCCTAATCATAAAATAATAATAATAATTATTAAAGTCGTAAAACGTAAACTACATTTTGAATAACATACTCCTTTTGTTCTATATTAAGTGATGTTTGAAGTTTTTAAACACCAATTAACCAATTAAGAAAGTTTGTGTAATACCATTTTTAACCCTTTTTAGTATTGATTAATTTTTGAGTTTTTGACTGAAAATTATCTCAATAATATAAGGGCAAAAAAGTCATATTATGTTAATTTTAGCATTGATCTGTGAGAACATCACTTAATTGAAAACAAAAAAAAATCTCTAAAATATCACTTAATATAGAATGGAGGGAGTATATTATATGTATAAATATTTGTGAATAATATTGTATTATATAAGTCTATATTCGGATTATTACGATGCATTTGTAAATATTTGTTTTAAAAAAGACAAGGCAATAATGCATATTTTGTCATGTTTGAACTTGCGACAACCTATAACACGACCATTAAATGGGTCATCTTATCATTAATTTTTTTGTGTGTGGTAATGTCCACATATTTCATGAATCAACCGTCGTGGCTAACTTTGTAAGCTTATATCTTTAGGCCCCATAACATTTATAAATCGAGTTATTTTTTTTGTTGCTATGTGGCTTTGACTTTGTGACGTAAAGACAAAAACATAGTGTGACTAGGTGGTAGTGGACAGAAAAAAGGTTTTGGGTTGACTTAGTGGTTTAGGTTTTGTCGTCTCTTCTTCTATTGAGGAATTGGTTTTGGATTTTTCCTTCTCAAACCATTTAACAAAGTCAACCGTGTATAGTGTTTTTTCTATGGAAAAATTTCATAAAAATATACCAACTAAATTTCTACTACCATTTTAATACATAAACTTTTTTCACCTCAAACAAAATACATCAACTAATTTTTGTTTCCATTATAATACAGCAACTTTTAAACTGTATCCATTGAACAACACCAACTTCCGTTAACTTTTGATTTTTTTTTAATTAAAAAAAAATAATATTTAAATAATATATTATATTAATTTTTCAAAAATTAAAGAAAAATATCAAAAAATCCAAAATATTTGAAAAATTCATATTATTTTTTGGAGATAAATAATTTTCTTTATGACAGGTGAATCACATAATGACACGTGTCATTGTAGAGTAGACGACCAATTATCCTAAATGCGCACTGCTAAAAGAGGGTGCAGTTACAAAGCTATCTGGTCGAACGTTAGAACAAGTTAAGACAAGTCATGAGCCACCACCTTTTCCCAAAACCATTCTCAAATAATGGGAGGGGGAAATAAAAAGATGAGTGGTCCCAAATGATAAGGAGTCATCTTTTCTCAAAACCATTCTCGAATAGCAGGGAGTACATGAAAAGTAAAGAGATGAGTGATTCAGACAAGAACAAGTTGACACCTCGACTATACCAATATAAACCGGGCATTAATGCCCATGAAAATAAGGTCCCAAGCATATGGATAGCAATACCCGGTAAGGTAAGAACAACTCGATATTCCTTATAAGGCTATACGCGATTTTTTTTTTTTAACGCTTTCATTGATTTTATAAACTGATCGAGAGTTTGGGCACAAAAGCAAAAACTTGACACAGTAGGCATCATACAAGGGAGAGACTCCAACAAGGAGGAGGATCATGCCTCGAAACAAAAAAGAAGGAAGGAAGATAGATTCTGGTAGGGATCTACGCAACCTGTGTGTAGTTGTGGACCAAAGAGTTGGGGAGGAGTTATCCATTCGCAGCTTCCGCTGTGAGGATTTGATGGAGCCAAGCCGGTCCAGCTCGAGCAATGTAAGAATGGAGACGATGATCCCGTGTGACACTCATTGCGATAGCCTCCGCCGGTTTGTTACTAGCAGAAAATATGTGGTTTAGACTCCACGAGCCAACAACCGAGAGGAGGTTGAAGATGACTGTGATGAGATCATTCAAATGGGGGTAATCTGTTGGACGAAGGAGAGCATCTCGAGCATATATGAGTGAAGATTCAAAGATGATATCTCTCTGTTTCATGGTTGTCAAGCTTTCCACAGCCCAGGAAAAGCTCAGCAGCTCTGATTCTAGTTGAGACACGACCCTTGAGAAGGCTATACGCGAGATTATGTTTAAATTTTCCTCCAACTACACTTTGAAATAAGTTGACTCTTGTACTGCACCCATAACTGGTCAATTTTGGCTTATATGACAGGTGAAAACGACTAGTCAATTTTCATGGGGAAGATAAAGGCATGGACGGTCAAAGCCCTTGACAGCGTATAAACCGCCGAAGCAGTGCGGAATCGGCGTGGTGCCCACGCCTCGAAATAACCTTATCGGGAGGGCAGACGTAAACAACAAAGGGGGTATGTAGAAAAGCACTCAAGTACCAAGTGTCATTAGCTTGACTGGAAAAGTACTTTAGGAAAAGCCTAGATGTCACATGATCGAGTGACGCTTGAGACTGAACTAATATTACATGATGTGGTTCCGAGCCTGGGGGGATTACGGGCTTCGGTCCAGAACCTCCTAGTAATCCAAAAAAAAGAAGCACTCATGTATCTCGTACATGACCCGACGAAGGATCCATGATTCGACCCGACAGAACCAGCGCAACCCGATATACAAGCCCGAGTCAAGTATTCCTATAAATAAGACCATCACTCCATGGAGAGGGGATCAGAAAATTTTGTTCTCAAACAGAGAACTCTCACAAACATTTGGCTTTTCTTAACTTTCGAGACTTAGTCTCAACTCGATTTCAAGAGATATTCGGTCTTGTGGCTGGAATATTCTGTTTATCTTCAAACTTATGATACACCTTAACTCAAAACCGTCCAGATACTCCGCGGATCCATCATTCCTCAGGATCCGAAGTCGCCATAAATCTCTTTCCTTCACGTTTTCCGATTCTTTCCCGTTTCCGACGCCAAACTTTGTGGTCTTCTTTATATTTTTCTGATTTGAGTGTCGGAGAGTCATCAAAAAATACACATACATCGTGTTTTCCGACCTCTGACCTCGCTTGCTTTGTGGTACAAGAGATTAGCCCCCAAGTGAACGAAAAAATGCCAAAACAATATCTAAAATTAGTTTTAAAATATAATTAAAAATTTAAGATCAAGAAATATAAAAATATAAAAGTATGTTATATTTTTATTTTTGATGTAAAAATTGAGGAAATTAGGATAGAATTGAAGGATTTAAGATAATATATAAGAATAAGATTCATCAAAATATATATTTCTAAGCTTCAAAAATATATTCTAACGTATGCCATCTATATTTCATTCAAAATTATAGAGAATATTTGAGAAATTTCTAATTTTATTATACCACTTTTCAAACATACCAGTAAAAATATTTTATTATTAAAAATACTACTTTTCTTAGTTCAGAAAATTTAGATTTTTAACAAAACAAATTTGTATCAAAATATATAGTTTGATAAATATCATTCGTATATTTTATCCTAAATCCTCAATTTTTACATCAAAAATAAAAAATTATATTTTAAATTTCTTGTTCTTAAATTTTAAATTAAAATTTTTAAATAATGTTTAAATTTGTTCTGAGATTTTTGGAGTTTTTCTGGATTTGTGTTTGGAAAATTTCTTTATCTTTTGGAAATTTAATATAATTTACTATTTAAATATTAATATTTTTTAATAAAAAAAAACCAAAGTTAACGGAAGTTAACTTTTCGTTAAGTTCGTGTTGCTAAATGGATAAAATTTTAAAGTTGGTCTATTATAATGGGGGAAAAATAGTTTATGTATATTTCTAAGAGTGAACAAAATTCGTGTATTAAAATTGTAATAGATATTTAGTTGGTGTATTTTTTATGAAATAATTTCTTTTTCTATTTGCACTGATAATTAATCTTTATAGAAAAAGCCGTCTATAATGTAAAAATTTAGAATCATTTTTCTATGATTTATTTTTGTGAATATGTTTTTAAAAAGCCTATATTATTTTGTTTTTATTGTAATTTGGGAGCCATATGTAATATAGAAGCTTAAAATAAGATTTTTGTTTTTGTTATTCCATTTATGAGACCTTTTTGAAGTTAGAAACTAAATAAAGAATAAACTGATATTTGTAACAAAACTATAGTTATTTTTAAAAATAGAGAGTACCAAGTTCACTGCGTTGCATGACTACAATTGAGGATTCTTTGTTGATGGTGTTCTTGGAACATAAATTTTGATTAGAGAGCTTTTTTTCAATGGATCATGTTCTGCTTTGGAATCTCAATTCGTATTTGGTTTTATAAGGACGATGATTATTTCTGGAGTCAATCCAAGTATGGATTGATATTTGATACTGACTATTTTAATATTTGATACTCTCTATTTTAATAAGAAGTAGAATCATTGTCGCTTCCTCATTGCATCCACAATAAACTTTGGATGCGATCAGTATATGTTGAGTCCAGTGGCAGAACTAGCTTATGAGAAGGTCAATTGACTGACCCTATGACTTTTATTAAATTTTGTTTGCATAGCTATTTAATTGATGTTTCATAGATGATTTGGTTCGAAACACAACCCTCTTGATCTTAGTTCAAATGCTGGTTTTGCACATTTTTGATATTTTTCTTTTTCTTTAAGACTTTCGTTTTTCTTATATATTATGACTACATTTTTTTGCAACTGATTCTGATTTTTGTTCCCTATTAATTGTTAATATCAATCTTTCACCAAACAAATATTTATACATATAAATGTTTAAATATTTTGAGAATAATATGTCATCGTTTTTCTTTCACCAAAATTTTAGAACCAAACTTAAAATAGAAAATGATGAACAACATGAGATTACTTTATACAATTTTTTTTTAATATTTCTTAAATTACATATATTAAAAGTGTGCTATTTAAAACAATTGGCCCTTGTTTTTAGTTTATTCTTCTTCTTCTTTTTTTAAACAATAGTGACATTTAAAAAAAGCTAATAGTAACTAAAAATATCTAAATTTATTTAAAAAATATTTCTGGCTCTAAGTCAATTGTGCATCTCCATACTTCTAATCCAAAACAAAAATCCGCGCCTTTGTCTTCATGAAGGACACTACACGTCCCACATTCTTCATCTCTTTATTTCAGAGTCATATGTTGGAATACAATATCTCTCTTCACAACAACTACCTGAGACTTGAAACCAGAATCTGCCTGCCAACATGACTCGGAAATAAAAAGAATGAAAAATGTGGGAAGTGCAGTGTATGTAACATCTTTCATGAAGATAGAGATGGAGATACGAGGAGAAAGTTTGAAATACTTAAAGATGGGCACAACTGACTCTGCATTTGCAAGAGACTCGGTTCATGGCTGATGCAACCAAAGTAACTGTAGATACATTGACCACCCACGTTAGGCTCCAGATTTTTTTGAGGTTGTGTGAGCATACAAAAACCTGTTCTAATGTAGAGATAAAAAGAAAAAAATTAGCCAGCAAGGTGGAATGTGAGATTGTAATTACCGAACAAATGAGTATAGGCTTCTTCCAAAAGACTTTGGAGGTTCTGCTGAAACACTAAGCCAAAACAAAAGCTTAAGTTAAATTCTGAACCTACTAAAATCAAATAACATAAACTCCAAAACCATAGTGACTAATAGAAAAAAGAGAGCATTATTGTTAGAGTAATATGTATTAAGGTTATAATTGTCATTAGCTCTCTAGTAATCCCTACTGTAACTAGTATATATATTGTAACCCTACTCTCTAATAACATTCATTAAGTGTCTAATCCTATATGGTATCAGAGCTTGATCTTTAAACCCTAAATATTTTTTTTAAGAAGCCGCCACTCTCGTTTTTCAAATTTACTCTTCTTCTCTTTTCATCGACCATGGCTGCTTCTTCTCCAAATACTTCCTCTGAGACCATTGTTGTCTCCGGATCAACTACTCTTCTCAATGTCAATATGGCAAATGTTACAAAGCTGAATGCTTCTAATTACATCATGTGGAGCCGTCAAGTACACGCACTCCTTGATGGCTATGATCTTGCTGGCTACGTTGATGGATCTGTCATCGTGCCGTCTCCTACAATCACCACTGATGGCGTTGTTGTCGTCAACAACGAGTACACGCTCTGGAAGCGTCAAGACAAGTTGTTATACATCGCTCTTCTTGGAGCCATCTCCAACACTGTTCAACCTCTTCTCTCAACAACTACGACGGCGGCAGAGATCTGGTCCACTCTGTCCTCAACGTATGCGAATCCGAGCCGTGGACACTTCAAGCAAATTCGACAACAAATCAGTCAATGGACAAAAGGAAATAAATCCATTACTGAGTATTATCAAGGCCTTACCACTCACTTTGATCAGCTTGCCCTTCTCGGCAAGGCTAAGGATCATGAAGATCAAATCGAGGATGTTCTTCGTGGTCTTCCAGATGACTACAAGTCTGTTGTCGATCAGATTGAAGGTCGTGACTCTACACCGAGTCTTGCTGAAGTTTATGAGAAACTCGTGAATCAGGAAGCGAAACTTCAAGCTATCGCACACCCACCACCTTCGTCTCTTCCTGTCACAGCGAATGCGGTTAATTATCGAGGGTCACAAGGAAATACCAACAATCGCAACCAACAGAGATCAAACAACAAGGGAAATCAGACATGGCAACCACAACAACAATTCACACCGAGACAGAATCACTACACACCACGTTCTTACCAAGGCAAGTGTCAAATCTGTGGGATTCATGGTCATAGTGCACGGACGTGTTCTCAGCTGCAGTTTCAGGGCAGCAACTCCTCCAACCACCAACGCTCGTATGCGCCATGGCAGCCGAGAGCAAATATGGTAACTGCTCCTTCCTACAATGCAACCAATTGGTTACTCGATAGTGGAGCCACACATCATATCACATCGGATTTGCACAATCTATCTCTTCATCAACCATACACCGGTGGTGAAGATGTTACGATTGCTGATGGCTCTGGCTTACACATCGCTGAAACGGGTTCCGCCTTACTCCCTAATCCTTCTCGATCACTTGCGTTGAAAGATGTTCTTTATGTACCTGATATTAAGAAAAATTTAATATCAGTATATCGCATGTGTAATGCTAATAAAGTCTCGGTGGAATTCTTTCCTGCCCATTTTCAGGTGAAGGATCTCAGCACGGGGGTCCAATTACTCCAAGGCAAGACTAGAAATGAGCTGTACGAGTGGCCCGTGAACCTCAACAGTCCTACCTCTCTATTTGCCTCACCCACCTCAAAGACCGACCTTGCTTCTTGGCAT
>PKML01038641.1:210809-257972 GCA_002933935.1 Eutrema yunnanense
TTAGTTGTTTAGGGCATTTCTTTGGTTGATCTTGTTATAATTCTTAATGCTTGCTAATTGATAATCCACAAATGATGATTTGCTAATGGGTTTGATAATTAGCATAGAGATTAGTTGCTTGAAAGAGAACTAATCTAGATTAGAGATCTATTGCCTAGGGATTAGCTTCATGAGTAATTGAACACCACTAATTGAGCTTGGATCACCCTATATCAATAACCTCGTCTCTTGTTCCGCTTTTATTATTTGAATCACTTCTTACTTAGTTATTGTAGTTGCTTAATTTGGATACTTAATCGCAAAACCACAATCGTTTAGCTTAACTTGCTGTAATTGCCTTGCATGCTTAGTGATTAAGACTATTCTCAATTGGATTCGATAACCTCTTATACTACATCGATAAGAGGGTATTGATACCTTAAGAGACTAAAAAGTCTTGTATCAGCAATCTCGACCTCAGCGGTCAGCGGGGTCCTTGTTCGAGAAGACCGAGGTGAACAAAAGCCAATCTTCTATATCAGCAAATCACTCGATGGCGGTGAAGGTCGATATCCAACTCTCGAAAAACTGGCTTTAGCCGTTGTTATTTCAGCTCGGAAGCTACGCCCCTACATCCAATCACACTCAATCACCGTCTTAACCGACCAGCCACTCCTGACAATTCTACATAGTCCGAGCCAATCCGGCCGACTTGCTAAATGGGCTATAGAACTCAGCGAGTACGACATCGATTATAAGAGCCGAACAAGCATCAAGTCGCAAGTCCTTGCCGATTTCCTCATCGAGTTATCCCCATGATACGTCAACACTGATGTCGTAACTGCCGAACAATGGATCTTTCACGTAGACGGTTCTTCATCTCATCGTGGCTCTGGAATTGGCATTCGCCTCAAATCTCCAACGGGAGAAATCTTAGAGCAATCCTTCCGCCTGGCGTTCAACGCATCAAACAACGAGGTAGAATACGAAGCGTTAATTACCGGACTACGTTTGGCCAAAGCCATCGGCGCAACACGCATACATGCCTACAGCGACTCGTAGCTCGTCGCAAGTCAATTTAGCGGGGAGTACGATGCCAAGAATGATCGAATGGATGCATATCTCAAGCTCGTCAAGCAACTAGCCGCATAATTCGATTCGTTCGAACTAACCAAGATACCGCGGGGAGAACGCTCCAGCCGACGCCCTCGCTGCTCTAACTTCAAGCTCGGACCCTCATCTCAGACGAATGATTTCGGTCGAAAGTATATCAGAGCCAAGTATTGGAAGCACGGAGCAATGTATTATCATGACTCGTAGACGAGATTATGAGGAAAATCCTGCAATCGAACCCGTCCTACGCCGATAAAGACGAATTCCGACTGTCGAGCCTGATCAGGACACCGAGCTCGAACATGCTACTATTACCGAATTCAATGATGACCTGCCGCAAACCGATGAGTCAACCCAATCAGATAACGAAGCGGACGAACAAACAAACGGCCTTCACGAGCCAATAAACCTCGAACAGTCTGACGAGCAGACGCCCGCCGATTGGACACGAGAGATAAAAATGTACATCATCGATGGCGATGTCCCGGCGGACAGATGGGCTGCTCGACGACTCAAAATGCGGGCTGCTCGCTACATACTTATCAAAGATGGACTGTTTCGTTGGAGTGCGGCAGGGATCCTCCTCAAATGCATCTCAGGCAATGAGATCCAGGAAGTCATGAAGAAAATACACGAAGGCGATGGCGGTAATCACTCAGGTGGCCGATCTCTAGCCTTGAAAATAAAACGAGCAAGCTATTATTGGCCAAGCATGCAAGCAGACTGTGAGAAGTTCGTTGCAAAATGCGATAAATGTCAACGACACGGCCCAATGATACATCTTCCTACCGAGCTGCTAACCACTTCGACAGCTCCATATCCATCATGCGCTGGGGCATGGACATCATCAGCCCTTTCAAACGATCCACCACACAGAAAAAGTTCATCCTCGTCATGACTGATTACTTTACTAAGTGGGTAGAAGCCGAGGCATATCCCGTCATCCTCGCTTCTGACGTTCAGAAGTTCATCTGGAAATTCATCATCTGCCGACACGGAGTTCCATACGAGATTATCACCGATAACGGACCCCAGTTCATATCAACGCTATTCAACGATTTCTGCGCCAAGTGGAAAATTTGGCTAAGTTTCTCTACACCGAGATACCCGCCGAGTAACGGTCAGGCCAAAGCAACAAACAAAACGATCATCACCGGCCTCAAGAAACGATTGGATACTCTGAAAGGAACCTGGTCTGATAAACTCGACGGAGTCTTATGGTCATATTGCACGACTCCGAGGTTGTCAACGGGACAATCCCCTTTCTACATGGCTTATGGTGTGGAAGCCCTATGCCCCGCCGAACTCACCATCCCGACTATCCGTCGAACGATGCTTGTGCAAAATCCCGATCTTAACGATGAAATCATGCTCGAAAGCCTCGACAATCTCGAGGAACAACGCGATCAAGCCTTACTTTGAATTCAAAATTATCAGAACTTGGCAGCACGCTACTACAACAAGAAGGTCCGCGGACGTCATTTCACTGACGGCGACCTTGTTCTAAGAAAAGTCTTCGAGGGCACTGAAGAAAAAATGCCGGCAAGCTCGGCACAAACTGGGAAGGACCTTATCAGGTCATGAGGGTAGTCAAATCAGGCGTCTACGAGCTCATGAAGCTAGACAGAACTCTTATTCCTCGTTCATGGAATTCAATGAACCTCAAGCGCTACTACATCTAGGCCAGCTCTCGAGCGCAAAAAAAAAAAAAAAAAAAAAAAGATCACCGAGCTACTACACTTAGGCTCGATTTCAATATGTAATATGAATTACGAATGGCTTGATCCTTCTTTCGAAGGTACGTAGGCAGCCCTTACAGGCGCAGCTATAACATCAATAAAAATCCTTATTATGCGAAGGCACTTTACCGAACTCCATCAGTTCGTATACACAAGTTAAACTTTACGTTTGCCGAACTCCAACAGTTCGTATACACAAGTCAAACTTTACATTTGCCGAACTCCAACAGTTCGTATTTCCAAGTCAAACTTTACGTTTGCCGAACTTCAACAGTTCGTATTTCTAAGTCAAACGTTACGTTTGCCGAACTCCAACAGTTCGTATTTCTAAGTCAAACTTTATGTTTACCGAACTCCAGCGGTTCGTACTTCCAAACCAAACTTTATGTTTGCCGAACTTTAACAGTTCGAATTTTCGACCACAACGGTTTCCATATCGACGTCATGGCCAGACGATCGAATAAGCCGAGCTTAGCTCGCACGCATCCTCATGGTGCAATGGATAACACACCTTCCACATTCAAAGCCGAGACCAGTCTCGCATTAACTTATCAGATTATCCGAGCCAAATAAGCCGAATCCATCTCGCACACTCGGATTCAATATGAGAAAAACCTAGAGCATATTAAGATGAGTTGTTCACGTACTCTTAAACAAAACTCTAAAGTCAAGCCGAACGTCTTTCCTCGCGAATTTAAGCCGATTTCTCAACAGTCGCAAAATTAGTAAGCTGATTTCTCAACAATCGCAAAACCAGTAAGCCGATTTCTCAACAATCGCAAAATCAGTAAGCCAATCTACAATATGGTTTGCTGACCTCGAAAAAGGTTCAGCCAAACTCGTCCTCTTCACCCGGCTAATACCGTACTGTTTACGGCACCATTGTGTACGACGAGCTTGAGGATTTCGTATAATGTACGACTTCAAATATACCAAGACTCAACTTAGAAATGACTTAGGAAACGACTAAGTATAACATTCGAGTCCGCAATCAATAAAAACCAGGATTCATTAAAAAAGCCCCCTCGGGCAAATAACAAAATGGATACCGGACTATAAAAATCCTCCGGTCCAAGAGGTCAAGTTATAAGCCCTTTCGAGCAGAAGAAAACTAAACAAATTACAAAAGATAGAAAAAAGCAACTTAAACGTGTTGCCTCCGCATCGCATCAGCGCGATCGGCCAACATCGAAGCCCGGTTGGATCCGAACTCGTCAAGGCCCGGTGGAAATTCATTACCCATCAAAGTTGAAACCTCCGGGTGCACTGGATCGGTGAACGGTGAGACAACCAGGTCCGCATCAACCAGCTCGCGGAGGTCGATTGCAGCATATTCCGCTGACTTCTCGGCCTTAAGCTTCTCGAGCTTCTCGATGCGAGATGGCGGAACAATAATGCCGTGCTTCTTCTTGAGACTCACAAAAACTAAGAATTCCTTGGATTTGGTTGATAGCGAGAAATGGCTTCTTTGCCTGATCGATCGCCGACATATGATCTTTGACCTTTTGTAGCCGAACATGGCACTTTTCGGTGACCACCTTCCTCTTCGAAATTTGCTGAGTACGGCCAGCCCGCAATCGCGAAGTTTCTGCAAACAACTTCAGCGAAAGCGCATCCTTTTCCAGCTCCAGCTCGGCGTTGGATCTCTTCAGTGCGGCCAAATCTCTAGTCAGCTCGGATACCGCATGATCGCCGGCCTCCACCCTGTCCTCAAACACGTGCAACTCTTTGCGAAGTTCCACGACTTGAACACTCGCTTCGAAAGCCTTACGACGGGAGGCACCGAGCTCACGGTCATAAGACCCGACGATCTCGTTCGTTTGGGCAACCATCTGTCGAAATAACAAACGTCAGGAATAAGGATTGAAAAGAATAAAAAAAGGAGCGACAAACTCGGAAAGGGGTGTTTACCTTAGCAGTGGTCCGAGCCAGCTTCTCGAAAGCCTCAGACTTGTGAAGGGGATCAACCGGAGGAAGAAAGTCCGGGCCGAAGCTTACTCGCCGATATGTTTCGGCATAATCCCACGCGTCGGCCGCTGGACCTGATGTCTGATGCCTCTTCGGAACAGGAGAATAATCAGACAGGACCACCGTTTCTTCTTTGACATGTTGGGGCTCGGTTATCCCCTCACCACCTTCAGTACACTCGACACTTTCGGTACCGACCCCAACAGCTTGGCCGGTCGCTTGCCGAGTCCCCCTTTTGGTTTTCTTTTTCTCTTCTTTTTGGCCGGGAGAGAAGTTTGTTCTTCAGCAAGAACCTGTTCCCTAGTAGGAACATCGCCTCCAACGATCTCTTCATCGTTAGCCGTTTGTTCAACCTCGGTCGAGGAAGGAACTTCAGGATTCACATGTTCGGCTGCAGAAGGAATATCCACATCCACTTCATCACCATCAATGTCATCCATCAAGTTCGGGATGTCGTTGAGTTTCATCTTCCTCTTTCGACGAGACGGACTGGCTGAAAAGGGATAAAAACAAAGGGTTATAGCCAATTACCGATCTGAAACAAGAAAGAAGAACCGATATGTACCTTTCGAAACTCGCTTAGCTTTCTGGTCAAGTTTGTCCTGGTACGCCTCGGGCCACCGAAATTTTCCTGCCGCGCTCAACTCCTTCGCGTGAAGATGAGTAAATCCGGGAGTGGTAATCAAGAAGCTCGGAAGATGACGCTCTGAAAAACAAAGCAACAAACGATACTTCGGAAAAATAAGGCAAAAGAGAAAAAACCAAAGAACCGATATCTACCAATTGGGGTCCTCCATCGAGTTCGGTAAGTCCCGTCAGGACGTTCAACGGAGTATTCGTCGACTTTCACAAAGAAGTATCGAGTATTCCAGTGATTAACCTTTCTCGGTTTAACCCTAGTGATAAGATCGTACTCCGGCTTCGCTTGCGCACACAAAAACCAAGGCCTGACCTCCGAGCGTACTACTCGGAACAACATCTCGAATATCTCAACCGTGATGGGAACGTCACAGTCATCACCGAGAGTTAGGAGACCCATCAGGTTGATCACTGTGGCCGGCAAAAGTTAAGATATTGCGACATGTCTTCTCCTGCAATACTTGTAGAAGAGCTCGGGTATCGGAAATTGGAGGCCGCACTCCCGAAAATATTCTTCATAAACACAAATGTAACCCTCAGGGGCGTCCCACGGTCGATCGATCACCTTCGGGATCTTGTAAAAAAGTTTGTCCGGAGCCCCGCATTTTTCCAAAGTGACTTGAACCGTACTCCTTTTGGACTGCGTTGGTCCAATGATCAAAGGCTCCTCTATCTTTCTCCGAGCTACCGGAGACTCTGGTTCTTCATCCCCTCCTTCATCCGAGCGAACCTTTGGCAAAGCGCCATGATCGTCTTGCCGAGCCGCATCTTCGGCTTCCTGTAGCCGAACAGCAAATTCGCGATCGGCTCGAACTTGGCTATTTGTTTCCACAACATCTTCCGCCTCGAGCCGAGCTGCAAATTCTCGATCCATGCGAATTTGGCTATCTGTTCCAGCTACTTCCTCGGCCCGATCTCCGAACTCATCCCTCAGATGAGGAACCTCGACAGCAACCCTAGAACTACTCGCTTCACCATGACGCGAGTTATGCCTGAACAATTCTGGCATATCCGAGCTCGAGACGGAATCATCCATGAAACGCCTAACGTCCGAAAAGTCTTGATTCAGAGATCGGTCATCAACAGAAATGAAGGCACCTTCAGAATTCATCTCGATCGGAAGAAGGAATTGATGAAGAACAGTTTGAAGATTGATGAAGAACAGTTTGAAGATTGATGAAGAACAATTGAAGATCGACCGGAAAGTTTGAAGATCTTCAAACGGATTGGAGAAATCGCGGCAGAATAACGACCGGAAATCGGAAAAACACAAAAAATCTAGAGAGAAGGGAGAGCGTTTAGAGAGAGAGAAAGAGTACCTTTTCCGGAAGCAAGGGAGAAGTGAGAAGCAAGGTTCGCCCGATATTTATAAAGGAAATCGCAATCATGACGACTCCTCGAATTCTGCGAAAGTTTAGGAAAACGAATCGACTCGACTTTTCCCGAGGAGAATAACGATTCCGAATCAACACGCCTCTTCTCGAGAAAGAGAAGAATGATTACGAATCAACTCAAAGATTCACCGAACTCGAAAGTTCGAAAATCAATTCGACCACGAGAATTCCAATCTTAACTTTCGAAAGGAACTCGCCGAACTTAAAATAGAATCTGATCAGATCGTACCGATCTCAATTCTAACCGAGCTAAAGAATACTCCTTAGAAATTCACCGAACTCATAAACTCTCTCGCCGAACTGAGGGGGGGACCAATTGTTAGAGGGGGGATTAGCACCCCCTGGTTTAACTCGGTTCGAACCGAGACCGGTTCGATCAAGACTGGTATTTACGATTGTTCGGATCGAGGACAAGTCAGCCCAAAAACATTGGGCCAAACTCGGAATCTCGATAAAACCCATCTCGGCCACCGATCTAGGCCCAGCGCGAGCCCGATCCGTTACAACAGATAATAACCGGAATATTTCCCCTTTTCCGCCGATCTCGGAAAAGAAAATATTCCCCTCGACTGAATCTTCGAGATATTATGAAGATATCCTTATCTCAGAGAGAAAACCGGAATATTTCTTTCTCCTAATCAAACTCGGAGAAGAAAATATTCTCCCTTCAAACCGCCTCAAGACAATATAAATAGAGGAGAGGGCTCATTCATGAAAAAACATCCACAACTTCCGCAGAGACCAGAGAAGACGAGAGAGCTCCTTTACCGATCTCAAGTTCTTTTGTCTTTGCCATCTTACTAAAACTTTGTTGTAACGCCGATTCTTGATCAATAAACGAGATACCGATTAAAGTACTGTTTTTACTCCTTTTGTGTGATTTACGGATGAACAGTAACTATGGCTTCTTTATTATGGCTCCAAACATGTGGAATGCTTTAACAAAGTCTCTAAATCGACCCTTAACATTTTCAAATTCTTCTTCGGTTATGTGACTATCTCTCATCCTTTCACTCTTTTTGTTCTCATAATCTAAACCTAGCATCAACAATGTCTCTAGAATTGGCAGAGAACTCATCTTGAAACAAGCGAGGAAAATGCTTAGAATACCAGCCAAGGACAAACATGACGTGACCAAGTTTCAACAACTTCATGAGGCTGCAAGGAAGTGTGGTTTCGGTCGACTTCCCACTCACGTTCTCTCTTCGACGGTATTTTCAAATCTATTTTGCTTTGTAATTCTATTTTGGAGAGGACACTAATTATGGCATCTCGCCCATGCGTATTGCAATGAAAGCTAGCCGACATCACAGTTAGTCCTTGTCGCCTATCTAAAAAGAGGAATCGAGAACCAAGCGGTTGTAGCCTGGTGGTAGGAGATTTGGGAATCCGTTGAGAGCGATCCCCTCGAGTTCAACTCCCACAGTGAACTTGTAATACTGCTTCTTGGCCAATGGAATTATGGTCCAAAGGCCCAAAGAATTAATCTGATGGACCAGTAAACCCATGATCTGGCCCATCCCAAGATTAGTCTGAACCCTTCCATAAGTTTGGGACCAGCTGAGTTAAAAAAAAAAAAAAAAAAATCGAGGCTCAAAATCCAAGAAGGACCTTTCATAAGTTTGGGATCAGCTGAGTTAAAAAAAAAAAAAGAATCGAGGCTCAAAATCCGAGAAGGAAAGAAGGAGAGATTTCCCTAGTGCCAAGGAAATAGCTAGCCTTGACAACTAGTTGATAAATGAGCCATGTAAAAGTACAAAAAAAATTGTGGATATTGCAGCCAAAATTTGTGACAAAAAGATTTGGGACAATATTGTGACGACTTACATACAAAACTGTTCTGAAATTATTTGGTCTTACAATCGTGATTATTCCATCACAATAATGTTTCCAATTATCTAAAATGCTCCCTTGAATTCTAAATACAACGTCTTCGAATAATTGCTTCAAGGCGTTTGATGTTTGAGCGAATCGATCAAACTACTAAGAGAATTTTGAATATATTTTTTCAACTATTGTAGTAAAACGGCTTTCAAACATTTGATATTTCAACCAAGCAAAATATCTATTACGAACTGTGTTAATATGGATAATAAGCGATTTTCCCTATGACATGGCTTTTGGTATTTCGAATGTATTAATTAACGAGTTTTATTCTTGTCGTTACTCTTTTTCATAGGCTAATATCTAGAGACTAGAGAGAGTCTCAAGTGCACCTAATTAGTAATCGAACACAGAAACTATACATACAAAAACTATGCCCCAATTTTTTTATATTTAAAACCACCTAAGTAGTCTATGTACAAGTAATTTACAATGTAAATGAAGCAAAATATTCACTGTTGAAGCAGTTTAGGTACAAATTTTGTTAAGAAAGCGATCTCATCCTTAGAAATCTTCACCTTTTTCCTCTCCTCTCCAAACATAATTAGACACTTTCTTCCATCGTCTTCTTCATCATCTTCCTCGTTCCTAACCTCAATGTTTGCGATGGCTTCGGAGATCTCCTTGACCATATCAACGATAACTCCCTCCACACCCATCAGATATTGCAAGTAAATCACCTCCACGACGTTGCTGAAATATCAACAACAAGTTGTTTCAGAGGAAAAAAAACAGAGGAGGCTTAGAGAGAAAAGACAAGGATATCAAACTGAGGAATATGTTTTGTTTCATTACTTAAGCTGGCCATAGGATAGAAGTGAAAGGTTTGAATCTTTGACTCGTGTGATTGCGTTTGGGTTTCTTAATATGGCCTTAACCTCAGAGACAATCCCTTGCAAACCACCTTCTTTGCAAATCTTGATGGCCTCGTCTAATGAGTTCCTTCTCACATCCTTATAGATTTCACATCCTCCATTTGTTAAGAAGAATACCTAAACACATATAAGCACTTCAGCAACATAACCAAGTAAACCATAATAATACACCAACTATTTTGTTTTTTCATTTTAAATCACCAACTGTTAACAGTCCATCTATTTTACAATATAGCACGAGTTGTAAGAGGCTTTCCGACACGAGGCTCTTCTCATGATTCTCTAGTACATAAAAAGTTGGTGTATTAAATTGGTAATAGAAATTTAGTCGGTGTATTATTATATATGAAATATTCCCTAAATAGAAATACCAAAGAAGCAGTCTTACAGGATAACTCCTTTGCATACTCCTGATGAGTCGAGCCGCGTCAGGATGAAAGCTCGAGAAGATTATGGGGCGGTTCTTGGCATGCTCATCTACAACCTGTTCATTAATAAATGTATCACCGGAAGCTTTAAATAATTGACATTACTGAAGAAGCAACATAACAAGATCAAAGATCAGATGGGTCAAGAATATGTTGTTTACCTTCAAGATGTTGACAAGAGTTTGACGCAACTCTTCTTCTCCATACACAATGTTATCGTCGAATTTAAGCTCGATATTAAATCCTAGTAAGCGTTTAACTTTTACAAAGGCATCTTTAAGGGTACACAAATGATCATCCTTCACGACTTTCCACTCGAAGATTCTACCATCTTTTGTCTTCCTGAACATAGGCTTCACATTTGAACCATCCTTTTGTGGCCCATATAAGAGAAATTCATGTAAAGCCATTTCTGTTACTCTTTTCTCAATGATGACTCCCTGAAAAAAATTGATTTCTATTTTTTGGCTAATGGAAAGTGAAAACTAAGACTTATCCATGATCAGCAACAAGATTATTTGTGTGAAAAAAGAGAGAGAAAAAAACCTAACCTGTTCTTGCGTGAACATGAAGTTATCATGGAAAATTACAGGGAAACCATCTCTTGTCACCTATGAAAATAGTTACATTCTTTATTTAGGCTGCCATTGTTTCAATTTGGATTTTACCATTTGTTATTGGTGTTTGTGTTTGGCGTTTACGTTTACAATTTACAAAATAACATTTTTATTTAAGGGATTTCTGCAACAAAAAAAAACCATCCAAATGATATTTGTTTACAAGTTTACCCTCAACTTACAAAAAATGTCAGATAACGTCATGAACTCGAATTTAATATGCAACTAATCCTCCGCCACCACCGTCAAATTTGTTAAATTATGATAAACTATATATCAAATCGAAACCTCGTCGTGAGGTGTGTCCAAATCTACTCTTAGAGTTTCGAAACTCTAATGTATATGATCATAATAATAGCTATTCGAAAATACATATGAGAGTTATATTGCGAGTTAAATTTGACTTCGCGGGTTTGATATGCATTTTTTGCAAGTTGAAGGTTTTTTTTTTGCAGAAAATCTTATATTTAACACTAAGGCCAACTGGTTGCACCTTTAGAGGAAAAAAAATCAGAGAAAAAATAGATTCCTCTCAAATTTTACCATTTAAGTTAAAAATGAAACTTGAGAGAAATCTATTTTTCCAACTCATTCCATGTTAGTTAGATGAACAAAGAAGAGAAAATTAAGGAAAACTTTCCTCCACTAACAAGGAAAGTAACAAGTTAAAAAGTATTTTTCTATATTTTTCTATTAATTGTTACTTTGGAAGACAATCAGTTGCAGCCTAAAATTGTGGCTTCATTTGGAAAAGTGCATATAAAAGCAATTGCAAACAATTGATTGAGGCCAAATCATTGATCTGATTTGTGGTTTTTTGTTCCTTCCCAAATAAGATGAGATTCTGAGGGAAAAAGCAAACCTGGACATCAAACTCAATGAAGTCAATGGGAAAATCTGCGGCAACATTGAAAGAAAGAATAGAATTTTCTTTGATCGTTTTCATTTTCTCGTCCGGAGATTGAAGCATGTTCATCCCAAATCCTCTGTGACCAATCACAACAAATTTAGGGAAAACAAATGCTCCCTGCATATTATCATCATCTTCAACACCTAAACCCAAGTTTCAAAAAAAAAAAAAAAAAAACCTAATCATAAGATACTAGAAACTCGAAAAAAAAGAGATTTTTCAAGAACCCATTTGATGATATGTTACCTGATGAAAACTTGGCACAAGATACAGACAAAGCCATAGTTTCGAGAGCCATGTTTAAATTTCTTGCAGAACTTAAAAGCTTAAAAGTTTATAGAAGCAATGATGGTTTAATGCAAGAAGCAGAGGGAATCTCCATAGTGACAAGACCAGAATATTCCATGGATACAAAAGAAGGCTCTAGAGATCGAATGGAATACTCCATTGGCAAAATCTTTAAGCTTTTCTTCTTGCCTCTAAATGAACTTTTTCTTGATTTATTCGGTGAATTTTCTTCTCTCTGATTTTTTATATCTTTTGTTGTGTCTTTTTCTGGACAATTCTAGCTGGTTCGCGAATTATAAGACAAATGGAGAGGGTTTAATTTAGACAAGTAGATAGATACACTTAAATAAAATAACTTTTTTTTTTTTTTTGGGATTTGCTGAGTTAATTTTAGAAAACTACTTTAATCCTTTTTAGGTTTTAGGATTAATTTTTAGATTAGATACTTTTTCAATAATCAAGTCAAAATTTTGTTTTTTTTTTTCGTTTTAAGTTGGTAATCAAAAATTATATACGGGATCAATAAGTTTTGGATAAAATCATGACTTATTTGCAGATTTAGTCACTTTTTTAAATTGTCTTAGTTTTTTAGCATCGTTTTTTGCTTTGTTTGTTTGTCACTTTCCCTAAGTAAAATGACCATTTTACCTCCCGTTACTTCCTATGCACCCTACACAAACATATACGCCGTACTACAAGTAGATCTTAGGAAAAAGAAAGCAGAAATGACTTATGCCGATTGCATCCATCTCATCTCACGGTTGAAAAAGTAAAAAGCGCAAAAAAGGCACATTTCATTGCATTTGGAACCAAATGTTTGCATTGCATCAATGGTAGGCTTCTTTTCAGACATTGTTGCAGAAGAGGCTCGATATCGGATTCATTATAAATACTCAGTCATTACAAGATCTCAAAGCTGTATGATGGAGAGGATCCTCTGACTCATTCAGTGTCCTCAGGATACTGTCTTCTTGTTCTTGAAGGGAGACAGTAATGAAAAATGGCGAGAAGCTGAAAAAAAACCGCAGAAGAAAATGAGCAAACTTTCTTTCGACTCGCATCTGTTAAGGATAACTCACCGCGTAGATTATTGATCAAAGTATAGTAGGGGAAGGATAGTTTCTTTTCTAGAACCATAAAGTTTCTAATGACAAAGAAGTTTTTTTACTTACATTTCTGTGAAGCGGCTGCTGCTGTAGGTGTTTCATCTTGAGATATGAGATTCTTTAGTGTGAAAGCTGGATAACAAAACAGAAACTTTAACTCCTATAACCAGGCTTTATAGTTTATTCCGACTACTAGTTAAGGTACACAAGTCATGATTATCATATTCTCTATACCACACCATGTATTCAACATCAGTAGATCCATATATTGGTGTGAGATTTAAAGGTTCTTGGTCTCATGGGACAATGTATGTATAATTCACGAGCAAATACTTCAGAGCGACAAACTCGTAAATATCTCTACAAGAAAGCAAACCAGATGCTTCGGCAGTAACTACTGAAAGATAAAAGGATGTAAGAAAGTTTGTACCTTCACTTGTCGTAGCAGCGGTTACAGCTGAATCTTGATCCTCATTGCCATTACCAGTTGCATTATTAGACTCGGTATGGTATTCACTTGTAGACGAAGACTGGCTCTTTTTTCCAAATTTCAACAGTTTTCTGAGCCCTTTTGACGCTGACTCCTTTGTTTGAGATTTCTCTGAGGCCTCACTTCTCTTCTTCTCTGGTACAAGGATTTTGACAGCTTCTTGCTCTGTCTCAGTTGAATGTAAGCTTAGTGCAGCTGCTTGGGAATACTCTGAGTACACTGTACATGGATTTTCTAACGAAGAAACCCTAGCATATGGAGCTTCATATGGTTTCTCAACAACACTTCGACTTGTCAGAAACTTTGGTGTTTCTGTTACTAAGTCACTCAGAGTCTCCAATCTAACCTGAAAGCAAAATAACCATTCCGGTCACCAAAACCGTTTAAACATAAAACAAAATTGATCAAGCTAGAATAAGAGTGCTTACTAAGACAAGATCATTGCCACTCTCCCGCATTGTTTCAATGGCTTCCTTATCAACACCTTCAGAAGGAATAGAGTCACGGATGGTGCAGCTTCCAGGGACTACCTCGGACATCTTGTGTTTCGTCTGATCTATACTAATACTTCGAGCTGAATTTGGCAACACCATCACCATTGTCTTCTCAATCACTGGAGTTTCATCAAGATCGTTTAGGCACAAGGATTTGTTCTTGTTACCACTTGATTTAATCTCTGAGGCTGAAGCCTTAATTTTCTCGACCCCTTTCACCAGAACATTAGTAGGACCTTTGGGTGGTTTTATCTTCAGTTCTGGAAGAGATGCGATTTTCGCTATATCATAGTTGACAATGGCAGATATTTTCTTTATCTCAGGAGCATCAGATACTTTTTGGGGTGCTATTGTGCGCAGTGACCTCACTGAAGAAGTTGGTGCACTATTATTACCCATTTTGGGTTCTGATAACCGTCTTGTCCGTGAAACAGACTTGTTCTGACTATCTAGACTAACTCTGGTTTCTCTCTTAGACACAGGTAATGGTGATATCGACCTGGTTAGCCTATTTCCTGTTGCTATGCTTTCTCTCTTAGATGGAGGTAACGGTGATATCGACCTTGTCAGCCTATTTCCTGTTAACTTACTTCCGGTACTCAGTTTACCATTCTTGGGGAATTTTTGTGAGTCATTTGACCCTAAAGAAGCACTTCTAATGGGAAGACGTTGAAGAGGAGATAATGATCCTGGTTCTGAGTCACTAAACTTAGAGGCTCTAGGAGCGCCGGGAGAAAACTTGTTTAGGATTTTTTTTCTTGCTTGCTGTGCCGGTAACTGTGACTGGCCTACGGCTGAGTTGCTTTTAGAAGCAATCCGCTTTTGCCTTGCTATTTTCAGAGCTTCAATGCGCTTCCTCTCTTCCTCTTCCTATAAAAAGAAAGGATGGTAATAAGAGTGTGTGATGCAAAGTTTCAACCAGAATTTGGCTTATGTCCTTGGAGAATATGCTTTCTAGATGATTAATAATAAAAAATGCAAGATTTTACCTTTTCCTTTTTCATTATCAGGAGATCAGCTTTGAAATTTCTAAGCTTATCAGCACGTGCTCTTGCTTCATCTAAAGGGCTCATCTTTGTGGGTCTTCCTTTCCGTATTGGCCCCGAAGCCTTCCTCTTATCTGCAGCACCATTAGATAGTCTTGATTTTGGATCTCTCACTGACTTCTTAGCAACTCCAGCTGCCTGGTTATTCTTCTTCAAAGCTTTGGATCCAAAATCTAGTGCAGGATCATACCCAGCTGATACCTTCTCTGTTTCTCGTTCTGGCATTAGGCTCAGATCATGAGGCTCATAATTGATCTGCTTTCTTTCATTTCCATCAGCATGGTGGTACGAAGAGATCTCTGATCCTATGTCTACAGCATTTCGCTTATTTCTTCCAGCTTCATCTAGCACTGCAGATCCCCGAGTAACAATATAAGAATCATCATCCATGTTAAATGATGATCTCTTATCCAGACCATTCCTTGGGTTATCAAATCCATTCAAGTTGAGAGGATCAGGAGAATTCTCAAAGCCCTTTCCTCTCTGGTGAACCATAAAAGAGTCACTAGATCCCCTGATTCTACGAGTCACAGCTCCATTCCGAATGTCAGATGTATCCCTTTCTTGATATTTTTCTGCTTCACGTTCATCATAAGCCAACGGATCATACTTCCCTGTACCTTGCCTCTTCTTCCCTGCAATCTCCTTTTCCATCATATGGTCAATGGTACGTTCTTCTCTATCGGCATCCTGCAACAAAAAAGTTTGAAAGGCCTGCCAATCCCCAGTGTCAGCCTCTGTCCCTTTTGTTTCTCTCTCTTTACCATTGTAACATTCTACTCTTCCCCCTTCTTCATGATTGCTATCAGCATCAGATTCTGTTCCTGAATGATCTTGCTTCTTTGAATTAATGTAATTAATATTCCGAATCACCACCTTCCCTGATTTCCTTCTTCTACCTGATTTTCCTTTCTCTCGTTCCTGATCTTCTGATCCGGAGTCCTCACTACCAGATGAATGGTGTTTCTTAGCCTTTCTTTGGCCAGAACTACGTCTAGAATCATCGGTAGACGGATAGGGGGATGGATATGGACTAGCTCCTGGATAGCTCGGGTAGTACGGCATGCCCTGCATTGTATATCCTTGAAATACAGGAAAGGTACCTGGCGGAGAGTGAACTGGCCAGGGTGCATACATTGGCTGCGGATGCTGCCCTTGCACATGTTCTTGATTTACATTTGGTTTATTATCTGTAGGAGACTTCACATCTGGATACAAGAACAAGAAGTATATTGAAATAAATATCGACTGTGTGAAAGCGATGCCAAACAATGCAAGACAAAGATATTCAACTTTCAGCTATTATGGCTCATAATCCATTTATGGATCATCTTACCACTATTTTCAGGTGTCCCGGGCCACGAGTCCCTACGCATATTAGCAGCATTTGCGAACATAATCCCTGAGTCGTTCATTGCAGAAATGGTTGGCTGCGTTGCCATTACTTCTGTTGCTTCAATTTCAACCCACTGGCCAGTTTCGTGCTTTTTCTTCCACAAGTCCTTGAATTTTAAACAGGCATCCCTATGACATTGATGAAGCAAAACATGAGATTAACTAAGTTTACTCAAAGATTCTTTCAAACTCGAACACTTTAATGGATATGAGCTTGTTGGTTACGAAACAATGAAAGAAATAGGTAAAGGATAAAATCTTCTCACATCAAACGTGAGGCTCCAAAAGATTTGGCGAAAGATATTAGAGGGAGCATGTCATCAACATCAAAACCAGCTGCCACAGCACGTGCAAATGCCATTCCTTGTTCTTTCTGCAACACTATCTTCCTTGTCTCCAGAACTTTTAGAACTTGAACTCTGATAAACAATTCCACATTCCCAGTCAGATACTTAACTACTCTTTTTCTTAAACACACAGAAAACAAATATCTTTCATGCAAAGGGCTATACTTAGAGTTTTCATCAGATGCGGTAGACCGATTTGCTTGCTTTGGATGTGAATCAGGCTGTCAAAGATGCAAGAAGATGAAATTAATTGCTTTCTCCAAAGAGAAAAAGATGAGAAGAAAACCCTTTTAATTATAGAAACCATTTCGATTTCTGTTCTAAGTAACCTCGTAAAGGACAATAGCTTTCTCCTCGTTGAGGTGTAGCAAGGGCCTACTACCTGATTCACATTCTCAGATATTGGTTAAACTGAAAAATCAAGAGCCAAGAGGCATAATATTATCCATTTTATCAGTTGATTGAGATAGTGTAACATGTTTATTATCAGTCAAATCCTGAAACGAAAATTATTTTTTCCAGTGAAATTTCTCTTCTAAAGCTTTAGCATAAAGACTACTCATAAACTACAAAACCTCAGTATCGTTATAGCATACCTTCCGTACTTTCTACTCTTTTTCCTCGAAGATCTTCTTCCACCTGTGTGTACAATCTAACGTTAAATTCCATTTACCATACACCAAACAAACTATTCAAAAATCCAACCTTTACTATACACAAAACAAACTATTAAAAAAATCCAAGTTTACTTACAACAGTCAATGCCATTTCACAGTTGTTCTGAATACCAATTGCTTCCTTGATCTGTACGATCTCAGTTTCTAAAGTGTAAACACGTTCTAGGACTTCCGGATTGCTCACAAATCGAACAAACCTAACAATAACAAAGAATAAAAGACCCTTAACTTCAATCCAAATGTCCCATACCAACCCATAAAGTTCCATTTAAAGACAATTGATATGATATAACCTTTCAATTGTTCCCTTAGTGAGCCAAGCTGCATTGTCATTATCATCAGGCTTAAGAATAATCGAGTAGCCACCTTTTGCTACCTGATCTTGTGCAGTCTTCAAGTGGGCAAGAAAAGGATCAAGCAACCCTGTAGCTATTTTCTCAGTCTTTCCATTAGCTGTTACCAACAGATCACACCTGAAAACCAAAAAAAAAAGACTTAATTTTTCCGTTGTAATTTGGTAACCAAACCTAACAAATTCAACGACTTTTGATCTTATCAAGGAACTCCCCAACAAAAAATGCAATTTCTCACAAAAGTTAGCAACTTTACACAGTTTCTAACACAAAGATTAACATCTTAACTAACACATTTGGGATCAATTACAATTCAACGACTTATGATCTCATAAAGGAACCCAAAAAAAGTAGCAATCTTTCGACTTTTATAGAACAATTTTGTCACAAAAGTTAGCGACTTTACACACAAAGTTTAACATCTTAACTAAACATTTTGGATCAATTACAATTAAGGAGAGAAGATGAATTTACCGGGTTCGAGTGGGAGTGAGCTGAAAAACAACTGAATCTAGCCGAGTCGAAGATTTCATCGCAAATCTTAAAACTTTTCAGATTACTATATCATCCGAAGAAGAAGAATACCAGAAAACGAAATAAAAATAAAGAAGTCGAAATGTCTCAAAAACCGCGTTAGTGACAAAACCGAAGAAAGGAAACACAAATTGCAGAAAATCCAAATTAATAGTGGAGAAAGGGAATCAGATGGAGACGAAGAAGTGGGAGAGAGACAAGCTTGTCTTCATTTTCTGCCTTGGATTCTCCAGCTGGTAGAGTGAGAGAAGAGAGAGAGAAAGAGAGTTTGGGGACGAAAATGTAAAATCGGAAATAATTCAGGGGCAAAATTGGAAATTTGAAGGTGATCACTCACTGGTGTGGGCATGTAGTAATAGTATCTACTCGTGTTTACTACACGACAAAATCCTCTATATATGTCATCGGCTCGATAGTAACACAAAATCTCTCAACGGTAATATTGATTCTTTATTTTTAATTTTTATTAAAACAAACAAGAGTAATGTTTTCTTCACTTTTCATGGAGAAATTGTTGAATTATATTTATTATTTATATTGGGTGTGAATGGTAAGATAATTTAGAGTAAATGATATAAAAAGTATGGAGGAAAAGATTTACTCCAATCAGAGAAAGTAATTTAGAATAATTTAATATTTATTTTGTTACTCCCATTTACTCTTATTTGTTAATAGAGAGAAAGAACATTTATTTACCACATTTCCATATGATTGGCTTACATTTGAGAGGGATTGAGAGTAGATTCTTTAACTTTGTTATTTATTACTATTATAGCAAACATTCACACCTATTGAAATGACAATAAAGTAAAATAACTTAAGATTTGATGCTACCACATCATTATATGGTTATTTAAAAATATGATACATCATGTCATTTATAGTTAACTTTGAACCATATGTTTGATTTGTTATTAATTTTTTTGTTTATAAGACTTTAAAATTCATAATGGATGCTAGATATTATAAAATTTAATTTCAAAGCGTAATAAAAAAGATGACCTAGAATTTGAAAACAATATCAATTATATAAAGAATAAAATTACACTCAAAACACTTTTTGGTGTGTTTTTGACATCTATGGCCCTCTACCACAAGGTAAGTATCATTTTCCAATTTTCTAGTTATTTTTAATCTCACACACCCTATATATATATATGTATTTTTTTTTTATATTCTTCTCATAAAAAATAATCTAACAATTATTTTTTCACTATCAACAACAATTTCACAACTCATCAATAATCTAACAACATTTTCAAAACTTTTTACTTATATGTTAAAACTAGCGGTCATTCCCATTGGGAATTTCTCTGTCGGATTTCCGACGGAACTAAATCCGTCAGTTACAGCTCGTCGGAAATCAAATTTGCTCGAATTTCCGTCGGAAAATGGTCGTAACTTTTCCGATAGACTACCAAAGATGATTTTTCGATGGATTTTCGACAAACAGTCCTCGTTGGAGGGATTTTCGATGATTTTCCGGCGAAGTTATAGTTGGAATGCCCCGTCAGAAAGTTTTCGGATATCCGCCGGAATTTTTCCGACGTCTTTCCGATGGGCATTGTAGTCGAAATTCTTCGTCAGAAAGTTGTTGGATATCATTCGGAAAATTTCCGACGTCGTATTTATGCCCGTTGTGAATATATATCTGTTTGGCTAAGCCTCTCGATCTCGGATTTGAACTCCAAAGAAGGGTAACGATAACCCGAACAAAAAAATTCATGGCTCGGAAGTCGAACCTTGTGGATATGACGCATACGTATTCCATGTAGTTGCGTACATATGTACAATATTCGTGTGTATACGCATGCATATCCATGTAGTTGCATACACATAGACGATATTCGAGTGGATACACATGCATATCCATGTAGTTGCGTACACGTAGATGATATGCGTGTGGATAAGTATACACATCCATGTAGTTGCGTACACGATATGCGCGTGGATACACATATGTCTATCCATTTAAATGCGTACACGTGTACGCATCTATAAGACAATTTACAACGGGCTTGTTGAATATTTTATTCAACTGTTGAATATTTTATTCAACTGTTGAATATTTTATTCAACTGTTGAATGTCTCTAATGATATGTTGAATAATGGATTGAAACTTACGTGGATTAATATTTGTTAAATAAATTCAACAAGTTGAAACTAGGAGAGAGGAAGCTCATCTTGACACATGGCACATAACTATTGGATACAAAAAAAATTCGGTGATAACAATACAAAGATTGGGCACGCGTTTTGGATAGAATGGGTGTTGAGATTTTCTTAATTTTTTCCATCTACATTATTTGAGATCAATTATTTTATATTAAATTATATATATTTTTTAAAAAATTATACCAAAATTCATCATTTTTCATACTCTATAAATAGACACTTGTTTCATTAGATTTGGACACAGAAAAAACCATCTTTTTAACAATAATTATAATTTAATCGGCAATGGTTTCTTTTGTTAACGATAACTCAATTAATTATAATTATAAGTTAACATATCAAGTTAACGATAACGCACCTCCTCTCCTTCACCACCACACCTTCTCGTCTCTTCGACCGGCAATGGTTTCTTTTGATCGGCGTTTTCATCACCGCAATCACTACCACCACTCCACCGCCGATTTTTACACCACCACCATCTTCATCAGTGTCACCGTTTTATTCGCCGGCGTCTATTTCAAAAACATCGTCGCCGCAAACGTCTTCTTCACGACCAACATCTTCACGACCACCATCTTCATCAGTGTCACCGTTTTATTCGCCGGCGTCTACTTCACCAACATCGTCACCGCCGTTGTCCTCTTCGCCGCCGACATCTTCTTCCCGACCAACATCTTCATGCCATTTTTGTTATTTTTTTCAAGTTGATAGGGTTATAATTGTATTTTAGACATGAACAGTTGCCATTAAACAGTTGTATAATGTGTCAGTTAATTTTTCAATCTTCTATTACCATTTTATGCAATTTCTCTAATAATTATGTGTACAGTTGTATCTTTTAATTAGTAACTATTGAAAGAACCAGAATTCGCACAAATAGTAGATCGGCGAATTCAGTTTAGAGTTTAGGAGAATTATTTTTATTAGATTTATAGCCGTGCCGTTGAAGGCTGCCTACGTACCCTTTGAAGAGATCAAACCAAAACGTAATTCTTGTTACAAATGATGTTTCTGTCTAAGTTATAGATTCTCCATTGAGAGATATTGTGAGATGATTATTATGAATAGAGGGTTCCCTTATTTATAAGTCTTGAAGTCCTTCTCTTCCTTTTCCTTCTTGACTTTGTATTGGCAATTGTCATTTTTCCTTTAAGCCGATAAGGATAATCTCATTTCTTCCCGGGATTTGCATTTTTTCCAATAAAAAGAAATCTTCTTTTTATCAAATAAAATGAAACTTCCTTTTATTTCTTAGATCGATCTTGATGGGCTTTGAAGTCGATTGTTGGGCTGATTTAAACTCAAACCGGGTTAAACCGGAGGAGTGTTAAATCCCCCTCTAACAACTATTATTTCCAAAAAATAGTTTGAAAACAGTTACAATTAATTATTGGTCAAACTTTTGTTTATAGAAATTATAACTAGACATTACAAATGTAAGTAAAGTAGCTTGTATAGAGTCTTTCCATTTTGATATGAAACTTATTTTTTATTTGACATGAGTTTTTAATGGTAATTTTTTAAATTATCAAATTAAATCTTATTTTTATTATATTTATTATTGTTTTAATTGTAATTTTTTCCCGAATAACATGCATTATGTCGGATTTTAATCCAGGCGGTCACAAAGTGACAATACTACCACAAATTATTAATTTTACATGTCATAGTCATTTCAATTGGATTTTTAGTTGGCAATTTATCATCTCCTTACATACTATCATACTATGTTACAATATTAGATATAAAGCAAACATGTATATAGTAGAATACCATAATTTTCAACACTTCATTGGCAAGAAAACAATAATATAACAAATAAAAGTAATTATTTAATAACTGGCCCGACTCGGTGAAACATTGTCGAAGCTGGATTCTTGGTGAATACGGGTATGCGGTTCAACTACTGAGAGAGAATTTGACTCGACTGCACTTAGTTTTCGTGGTTAGAATCCTTTCTTCGATTTTCAGTTGTGGATAATCATTTTTAAGACAATAACACGATCAAGATGACCACCATGAGGACAAAATGGAGATTGTCCTCTTGAAGAGTTTCCGACGTTTAAGTAAAAAAATGATAATGTAATTGGTTGGAATGCTGAGGAAATGGAAAGAAAAATAGTAGGTGTAGTTTTAGGCCCGACCAAGAGGTGATTCGAGGTCCAGTCTTGTATTTGGTGGACTTAGAACATGTTCAAACAAATTGTAAGGGTTTCCATGTGAGTGACTGAAACTCTCAGAAATGTATCTACGATTAACTCGACGAACTTACATCTACTCCAAAAATTTAATAAATGATGAAGGGAAAAGAGTTGATGTCTCTGGCGTAAGATTAGAGTACCTACTGTAGCTAGAGGCTTGTGTACTCATATAGACGATATAATATGTCTTTTACTATGTGTGTGCGGATTTATTCATCCATGTATGCATAAATGTCTATTTGCATGTGTCTTACATCCATCTATCATTTATCTCTTATCCATGATTGGATCCCTCTTTAGTAGAAGCAACGAATGTGTATTTATAAAGCCTTCCGCATTCAGAGTATGACGAAATACTATCTGCGATACATGGTATAGTCCACGCCTAGGGTGTGATCAATGGTGATTGAAAATCTTTGACTCAACTACTTGGTGATGTTTTTTTCTATGCGTTGATTTTGGGATCTTTTCTTTGTTTTGTTTTTTTTATCGGGTAATTTTTATTTCGTATCCCTCTTTTGGATTTGGACTACAAGGTTCCAGTATAAACTGTTGGCTTTGTGTATATGTTTCGGAGAGTGAGACGAGCACTACAAGAAAACATCCGCATTTTTGACGGGTTTGAAACCGTCAGAAAATCCTGACGGAATACCGAGAGCAGATCGAGGGAATTCCGAGGGATTTAGTTTCCTCGGAAATCGGTCGGATTATTCCGAGGGAATGTCGACGAACCTATATTCCCTTGGAATTCGGTCGGAATATTCCGACGGATTAACAGCTGTAGGAAATCGGTGGGTAATTTCCGAGGGATATATATATATATATATGCTTGATTTGTAAATACTTATTCCCTTGTATATACGTTTCTTGTTTTTTTGTAAACGGATATATATGTTTCCGCTGGATTACAATTTTTTTTACATAGAATGCGCTTTGTAAACATTCCTTGCCTCTTCTTCACATGTCCTTGTTCCCAGGTTGTTCCAATTTTTAATTCGTGTGTTTCGTATCTTTGGTTTTTTGAAGGTTCATGTGTATAGTTGCAGAGAACTAACAAACATTTTTCTATAAATACTCCTCCCTCATTCACAACATTCACAACAAAGACAAATAAATAAAAAAATTACACAATGTCTTATTTTCGATCGTGGATGGACAAACATCCGCGTGATCCCGCGACAGGGGAATTGACGGATGAGTTCGCACAAGGTGTGGAGGAGTTCATGAACTTTGCGTCAAACAATAGCATGACATCGGAATACGGTAAAATGTATTCTCCTTGTACTAAATGTCGGAATCATATATTAGTCTCAGTTAGGGATATAAGGAAGCATTTATATAGGAATGGATTTATGCCTGGTTACAAGATTTGGTATACCCACGGAGAAACCGATTCAATGGTGCAATATTATGGTAGCACATTTGATAGGCTTGGTAGTACTTTGGGTACTAGGTTAGAGGAACCAACACCGGAAGTAGATGTAAACGCATGTTACACTCAGATGGTGAATGATGCGTTTCGTGAAAACATAGCATCGTATCATGTTGAGGATGGTAACAAGATAGAGGAACTAAATTCAGAAGCGCGGAAGTTTTTTGATATGCTAGATGCGTCTAAGCATCCATTATACAGAGGATGTAGAGATGGAATACCGCCTCTTTCAACTGCAAGCAGGTTGATGACTATAAAGACGAATTTCAACTTGGTCGAAGATTGTGTTGATGCGATAGCTGATTTTATGAGAGATGTCTTACCTGAAGATAATATTTCACCGGCTTCATACTACGAGATTCAGAAGCTTGTAGCTAGTCTTGGATTACCGTATCAGATGATAGATGTGTGCATCGACAACTGTATGATCTACTGGAGAAATGATGAAAACCGGTTGAAGTGTCGTTTTTGTCACAAACTTCGGTATCAAGATACAGGAGGCAGAATACATGTTCCACATAAACGGATGTGATATCTTCCCCTAGCTGATAGGTTGAAGAGGTTATATCAATCCCAGCGCACGGCAGAGCCTATGAGATGGTATGCAGAACATAACTAAGTTTGAGAGATAGCGCATCCTTCATATGCAGAAGCATGGAAACATTTTCAAGAGGTTTATCCTAGTTTTGCGTGTGAGCCAAGGAACGTATACCTCGGGTTATCTACGGATGGATTCAACCCTTTTGGAAGGCATGGGAGGAAATATTTGTTGTGGTCAGTAATCGTCACACCGTACAATTTACCGCCATCTTTGTGCATGAAACGAGAGTTTTTGTTCCTCACGATCCTCGTCCCCCGTCCAGAGCATCCTAAGAGATCCCTTGATATTTTCTTACAGCCATTAATTTATGAGTTGAAAATGTTGTGGAAAAATGGTGTTGAAGCGTTCGATGTTTCCCTGCAACATAATTTTATGATGCGTGCGGTACTTATGTGGACCATAAGTGATTTCCCAGCATACGGTATGCTATCTGGATGGTCGACGCATGGAAGGTTGGCGTGTCCGTATTGTCAAGATAACACTGATGCGTTCCAATTGAAGAACGGACGTAAGACTTCTTGGTTCGATTGTCATCGATGATTTCTACCACATGATCATCCATATCGTCGGAGCACAACATTGTTTAGAAAGAACAAAAAAAGTTTTGATGGTCCACCTCCCGATTTTTAATTTGTTTTTTCATAGGTTTGGAATCTCTGGGAATGGCATTAGCAAGTCGATTCTGAAGATGTTGCACAACATCCTCGACAAACCATACAATAAATTTTCCGATATTCCGTCAGACGAACAAAACATGTGGTTTCGTACGTTTGCGGTAAGTGATCATTTATTTATGTTTTGTTATATATTTTGAGATCTTGTTAACATCTTTATTTCTATTTCTTTTTTATAGCAAGAGTTTAATTGGTAGCATACGATCACGAAGACGGTGGAGACGAAAATTTTTTCGGAGGCTAGGACGCAATTATCGCGCAACATGAACGAGTGGAAGAACGCTTGGAGAAAGGGGAAAGATAAGCCAAAAGGCTTGAACGTGGATGTGTATAGGGACTACATCCCGTATTGGCAAGAGCCGAAGACCGTAGCTCTATCTCAGACTAACTCCAAGAACCGGAAGAGTCGCCGAAATGGAAAGGGAGAAGCTATCCACAACAGTGGGGCAAAGAGGTTCAAGGCAACCAAAGTCGAAATGGTAAGTATTTTTGCGGTTTTTAGTTATTTTTTTTTATAAGAAAACAATTTTCTTTAACAGTTTTATTTATTTTGTAAACGGAGGAATACATCGAAGTTCCTGATCACCTGCAAGTGATGGTGAGGATGCACACCAACAAGAAGACGGGCCGAATTGAAGACGAAGACGTCACGGAGATCGTCGAAAAGTTGACGAAGGTGCAAGACGAGATTCTCATCCAGAGATCGCAGGACGGCTTCACCGGATCCAACGAAATAACTCGAGCCGAGATGAACGACCTAGTCCTCGGGGTAAGTAAAAATTATAGATTATTATTTCAATTTAGATAATTATTTGTTAATAAAAAATCTAATGTTTTTGTATTGTTTTCGTAGGAGGTACCCGTTAATAAAGGTCGTCGGCCGGGGTTGGGTAAGCTTGCGACCCAACGAGCATCTTCTTCGGCCGGTTTCTAAAAATATGATCGATCGATCCTCAGTCCGTCGGAAATCCCTTGGAATATTCTGAGGGATTGCAGATTGATTGATCGCTCGGATTTCCCTCGGCTGTTAGGTCCTCAGAATTCCGTTTGAAGTCTTCCGGACGGACTAGTCCTCGGAAATCCGTCAGAATTATCTCCGACGGATTATGCCTCGGAAATCCGTCGGGAAATTCGGCCTCGGAAATTCCTCGAAAATTTTCGACGGATTTCCTTTTCCGATGAGATAGAACCGACGGCCAAAATCCGTCGGATTTCCGTCGGGAATGGTCGTTTCCGACGGGATACCGACGGATTTGACCGTCTGAAACGGGCTGTTTTCTTGTAGTGGAGGTGTAGCGCATTCCGAAAGGGTTTAGATTCTTGCTCGCTTTGTGTAACACAAGGCTTATAATTTCAATAAAAAAATTCTAGATGACAAAAAAAAACTCTAGTTATGGTCTTAAACTAGTATTTTTTTATGTTTTCTTTTCCATTTAATAAATATTATATATTGTGTTTTAGTTTATTTAAAACAATTTACATAATTTGATATTTTAATATTTTTTCTTAAATTACCATTTTGTCCTTGCTCCCGTCTTTTTATATATATATAAATATATAATGTTCACTCACATTTTATAACTAACTCACCCTCTAAATCTATCACCCTTTTTCAAATCAATATGCAATTCGTGAATCAAAATTTTGGATTCCATTGTCGTTTTTTGAGCAGATCTTTGAAACTCAACAAAATATGTTTTCACATTTTGTAGGTGTGGGGATGAGCACATCCCCTTTTTAGCCCATTCCAAAGCAAAATGTCCAACACCAAAAGCCCATCATCCATTGTGCAGATAGGATACTGTTCACCGACCTGCCCAACACTGTTCACCGACCTGCCCGGCACTGTTCACCGACCTGCCTGGTACTGTTCACGACATGCCTTTAACTGTTTACTACCTGCTCGGTACTGTTCACGACATGCCTTGTACTGTTCACGAACATTCACGTCATCCCCAAAAACCGGAGAGCTGTCTGCTCAACTCCCACTATAAATACCCCCTTGGAGTTCATTGTCAAACATCCCATTCTCAGCTCTCCCACTCTCTCTCTTAAAAGAGCTCTCCCAGCTCTCCGCAGCTCGCTCTCAGCTCTGACGACCGACGACCCGACCTGGCGACCTGACCTGACGGTCGACCCAACCTGACGGTCGACCCGACCTGACGGACGACCTGACCTGACGGACAACCCGACCTGACGGCCGACCCGACCTGACGGACGACCCGACCTTACGGCCGACCCGACCTGATGGCTGACCGACCTGACGGCTAACCGACGACCAACCTGGCGAACCGACCTGGCGGCTGACCGACCTGACGGACGACCTGACGGCTAGCCGACCACCCGACCTGACGGCTGACCGACCTGACGGCTAGCCGACGACCCGACCTGACGGCGGACCCGATCTGATGGCTGACCGACCTGACGGCTAGCCGACGATCCGACCTGACGGCTGACCGACCTGACGTCTGACCGACCTGACGGACGACCCGACCTGACTGCCGATCGACGACCCGACCTGACGGCTGACCGACCTAACGGCTGACCGACCTGGCGGCTGACCGACTACCCGACCTGACGTCTGACCAACGACCCGACCTGACGGACGACCCGACCTGACGGCCGATCGACGACCCGACCTGACAGCTGACCAACGACCCGACCTGACGGCTGACCGACGACCCGACCTAACGACTGACCGACCTGACGGCTGACCGACGACCCGACGAACCCCCTGCTCTCCAGCTCTCTACTACACGCCTTAGCAACGAACTACAAATGGCTTGATCCCCAATCCGGGGTACGTAGACAGCCCTCCGGGCACAGCTATAAATCTCCTCTCCCTCCTCATTTGCCGACCGGGACGCAACCGACTCTATCTTAACAGAAAATTCCCGAACCTCCTCGATACAAATTGATTTGTGGGAGACGTGCTCAAACACGTTTCAACACATTTCAACTCTTTTCACGCTTATGCTTTCTCTCAGTTAGCAAGGCACACTTTTATGTCTACCCGCACATATCACTACTCGTTCGAAGATGTTGCCTTTAGAAACCAACATTATAATGTTTTTCAAAATCAAAGAAGTAGGTTTCAAAACGCATTTTATCCTGCTACTGCCGTTGCTGAGATGCCAAACTTTCATTTTGTGTTTAGCTTTGTTATTGACCTATATTTGTTTTCAACTCGTTTCACGCTTATGAATGGCTTATTGAGAGAAATCATAAACGTGAAAAGAGTTAAAATGTGAAAAAAAATCTTGTTGAGTTTGAAAGTTCTGCTCACAAAAAATATAATGGAATCCAAATTTTTGTAAAATCTTGTTGATTTTGGAAAAAAGAGAAAGAGTTAGAGAACGAGTTAGTTATACAATGAGCTCAAACAACATATATATTAGATGGGAGTAAGGATAAAATGGTAATTAAAGAAAAAGTCAAAATATCACATTTAGAAAATAGTTTTATCAGTTGTTTTCAAATGAACTAAACATAAATATATAAGACTTATATATTTATATTAAGTACAATTTTCAACAATTGAAACGTGAAAACATTAACAAGTGGTATATCATTTATCACCAATGTAAGAATATTGGTCATTAATAGAAATAATTAGTTAAAAACTAGGATGATAACTGAAAATGTTATTTTTTTATGTTTCTAACAGATAAACAATTGTAAAATATTTTGCTGTCAAAAACAAAATGTTGCAAAATAACATACAAAATAGGGAGAATTGGAAGAAAAAAAGACGCTTCAATTATATTCTGAGATCCAAAATCCGATCCGGGATCCGATCCGAGATCCGATCCGGGATCCGCTCTGATCCGATCCAAAATCCAGATATCAAAGGTGGTCGGATCCGGATAGTAAAATTATAAGGTCCGAATATCCGGATCCTATAATATATTAAAATTTTAAATTTTATTAATATTTTTTAATATATTGAGATATAAAAATATATATATATATATAAATAATTAAAATATTAAAAAGAAAATTATAATAACATATATATATATATTATTTTTTTTATGAATTCGGATATCCGCAAATGTTTTAATATCAAGGTGGATATCCGAAATCCATATATCCGGAGGCCACAAATCCGGGACCGAATCTGAATAATTAAAACTCGGATCTGGATATCTTGAAATTTTCGGATATCAAGATCCGTCCCACCCCTACTAAGACACCATAACCCGGGAAAACCCTACTGAAAAACTTGACTTACACTCCACACCAAAATAATCTCTTAAAACAAACCTGAAAAAGGAAGAGGGGTGAGTAACAAGTTACCCAGTGAAGACGATCCTACATCCCCACTTGATCTATACGAAGAATTAAACATAACCACATATAGGTCTACTTAACCTAAGATTAAACAAGCAATAATCATCAAGCATTCAAAAGTACATAGAAACTCTAGCACACAAGTTCCCACTCACGAGAACGTCACACTTTAAATCTGGTGACTCGTCAGCCACAATCTCACAGGCTTGTCAGCCCTTGTACTAGCCACACTTCTTCTGTGTGTAGTCCAGCCATGGTCCCACTTCGCGAAACGTTCTTCGCGAAACTTGCTTAATCATAGAGTGTAAGCAAGCAATCTGTCCATGGTCCGCAATGTCCATGGGTCGGGATCAATCATGCGCTTTAACGCGCCTAGACTAATACCAATCAACAATACATACATTCATTCTCATTCAATCATTCATGTTCGTTTTAATTATCAATCAATCTCTAACTCTAGGTTCAGCACACACATACACAAATTATAGATCCACAAGTCCCGCCTCACCTTTGCCTTTCTGTTGAAGTTGCAATTCGTCTAAAGAACCGGTTGGAATAAGCGGCCCGAAGTCTGCATTTGAAATTAGGGTTTATGGTTTTCAGATTTGGACAGATTTCATACCCAACAGAAAATAGCGATAACATTATGGTCAAACATCTATATCGGAATAGAAAAGATATTCTGGAAAGCTGACACCGAGATCTTTCTAACGGTATGAAGATCGCTTCCTTGTTCATCCTGGTTCGCTTGATAATCTCATTGCAAGATCGATGTCCAAAGATTATAACTACAAATATCGATCCCAGATAAACGGCAATAACTTTAGATCTATACCTCCAAATGGAGATCCGCTCTCCGCTATGGCTAGATCTGGGAGTCTAGAAAATTCTTACCAAGTTTCAGCTTGATACGATCTGATTTACATGTCCGATTGTCTCCTACGCCAGAACATGTCATATATATCTTCTAGATGGCTGCGATGGCTTCTCCTTCGAGTTGATTCGACGATGGCTGCTCAAAGGTAATTTTGACAGGCTGCTCAAAGGTAATTTCGACAGGGGTTCGCCGCAAGAACTCTCTGCTTCTTCGCTGCCACGAGCTCCCTCTATTTATAGAGCAAGGGGTGAGGCTTCCTAGGTTTAAAGTTTTCTGAGCAAATGTCATTTTGCCCCTAATGATCATTATGGACTTCTCTAATTGGGCTCATTTTCTCCTTACTAATGGGCCACGAAAATTGAGTCACAAAACCCTATGATTCACTTTAAAATGGTCTCATTACCCACATTTCTTATGGGCTTTTCCTTAACTCGAAACATGCTCTATGTTTGACTAATGTTTCTTTCGGTCCAATACTTTATTTCATTCATTCTTTTGCGACAAGTTTTAGTGTTATGGCCTTAGAGTTTTAATCAAAAAAAAAAGCCCAAATTTTGATTATTGGGATGTCACACCTACCGATTGGTTCATGTCGAATTTGCCAAATAATTAGTGAGCTCTGGTTTATTGGTTATTGAAATATATACAAACAAGCACAAAACAGCCGTAAAAAAAAAACTTTCACTACAAGAAAACTGCCTATTTCCAACGATTTTAAATCGTCGTAATAGGCCAACGACATTACGACGAAATATGTGTTCGATGCAATTTCGTCGTAAATATTTGTCGTCGTAAAATCGTCGTAATTGGCCAACGACATTATGATGATTATACGACGATATCAAAAATCATCGTAAACCCGATGTAAAGTTACATCGATATTACAACGAATATGACTTTCACATATTACATTGTAAAGTTGATGTAATTTTACATCGGATTTATAATGATCTGTATTCGATGTAAATTAACGACGATTTCACATTGATTGTTTCCAGTTTGGTGAACTCATTTTTCAGCAGGTTCACCTAATTATTTACATCTAATCTAGTCATCGTAAATCCGTCGTATATTCGATGTAAAGTCGTTGTAAATGTTATTTCGATGTAAATTCGTTGTAATTTTCCGATGTTAATCCGTTGGTAATTTTGAAAAAATTTCTATAAATACATCTTAACTTCAAACGAAAGTTTAAAAAACAAAAAAAAACACTTATCTCAGAAAAAAACACTATAAAATCTTTTTATAAAATGTCTATATACGATCTACGAAGATGGATGTATACGCAAAAAGATTTGGAGGGAGTGTTGATGAAATAATTCAAAGAGGGGCTTAAAATATTCATGTATCAGGTTGGAAATATGCAAACAACCCTTGAAAGCGGTAAAATGTTATGTCCTTGTCGTAAATGCAAGAATACGAGATATATATTTATTGAGACGGCGTGGAAACATTTACTAAATAGAGGGTTTATGCCGCAATATTATGTTAGGTATCATCATGGAGAGGGTTTTGAAAGGAGTACTCAAGCTGATCGTAGTAGTAATTATCAAGGTCATTTAGATTTTGATCAGGGTAGTAATTATCATCATGGTGAACATCAATTTGATCAGGGTCAAGATCATGATAGGATGCATGTCATGGTTACTGATGCATTTCATGAAACAAATGCTGATAATAGTGTTGAAGAACCCAACGTAGATGCAAAACGATTTTATGATATGTTAAATGCTGCAAATCAGCCACTATACGATGGATGTAGAGAAGGTCAGTCTAAATTTTCGTTAGCAGCTAGGATGATGACAATTAAAACTGATTATAACTTAGCTGAAGTTTGCATGAATGATTTGGCTGATCTTATTAAAGAGTATTTGCCAGAGGATAATTTGGCAGCCGAAACATACTATGAGATACAAAAGTTGGTGTTTAGTCTTGGGTTGCCTTCTGAGATGATAGATGTATGTGTTGACAATTGTATGCTTTTTGGAAAGATAATGATAAGCTGCATGAATGTCGATTTTGCCAAAAACCGAGATTTAGGCCGCAAACTTATGGGCGTAGTAAGATACCGTACCAACGGATGTGGTATTGTACCAAACGATTGTATCAATCTGAAAGGACAGTTGCATCGATGAGGTGGTATGCAAAGCATTCACAGAGAGAAGGAGAAGTGATTCACCCGTCCGATGCAAAAGCTTGGAAACACTTTAACACGGTACACCCAGACTTTGCTAAATCTAAGCGAAATGTGTAACTTGGTCTTTGCACTGATAGATTTAGTCCATTCGGTATGTCTGGTAGGCAATATTCTTTGTGGCCAGTTATCGTAACGCCTTATAATTTTCCCCCATATATGTGCATGCAAAGGGAATTTCTATTTCTGAATATTTTAGTCCCTGGTCTCAATCATCCAAAGAGGTCCCTTGATGTGTTTTTGCAACCTCTCATACATGAGTTGAAATAGTTGTGGTATACAGGAGTTCGTACATATGAGTGCGGTGCTTATGTGGACAATAAGCGACTTCTCTGCATACATAATGCTATCAGTTTGGACGACGCATGAGAGGTTATGTTGTCCTTATTACCTCGATCGGACATATGCGTTTCAGCTGAAACATGGTCGGAAAACATGTTGGTTTGATTATCACCGCCGGTTTCTACCAATCAACCATCCATATCGGAGAAACAAGCGGCTGTTTAGGATGAACAAAATCGTGTGTGTCCCCCCCCCCCAACTAGTGTATCTATCTGGGGAAGATCTCACATGCCAATTCCGACTCTACGGGTGGCCTTCTATGACGAGTTTGACAAGCGGTCCAATGCCCAAGCCGGATTCGGAGTTATTGAGTTCACGGTAAATGGCAAGAGCTATGAGATGACCTTCCATGAAATTTGCCAAATCTTTGGTTTCCGGGAAGAGGGAATGAGTGGAACACCATACTTTCACTACCCCAAGAAGGAGGTTAAGCGCGTATGAGAAATCACTGGCTATGGGGACTACCATCTGGGTGGAAACAAAACCACACAAATCCGTAGCCCGATGATTCGATATGTGCACCAGGTGCTAGCCCATATGTTCTTTGCCAAGGTGGAGTTCGGGACGGTTGCACTCGACGAACTAGAATTGATGGCTCTTGGGTTGAAACCTCTTTTACGGATTTTCCCCTGGAGTTCCAAGGCAATGAGAGGACCACATCCCTTGCGACTCTCTTAGTGAGGCACTTCTTTTGCTACAAGGCTAGGGCATATGAGACCAAGAACAAGAAATCTGCGATAAGCATTGGTTGGCTTGTGACACCTATTCTAAAGGCCAAGGAAATTAAATTGTTGAACACCAATGCGGAGTGGGAGGTAATGGATGAAGCTTATCTCATAAGGACGAGGTTACCCAAAGGGAGGATTGGATGCATGCTTGCATACAACATCAAACTAGATAAGGAAGAAGCGGTTCAATTCATGCTACCCGATGCGGATCACTTGTCTCCAAAATCAGCGGAATATCTTCTTCTACCCCACCAAAGACCGTCTCTACAACTCGGTTTTACACTCACCAATCTAATTAGTTCACAAAGAGAAGGCCAAGAAGGGCAGAAACGAGAGGACAAGCACGACCGACAACTCTCTTGGTTCCGAATATGAAGCCAATAGCCCATCACCTCCTATGCCCATTTACGGGAGTGAGCGGTATCATTACGAGCCTTTTGATGGAGCAATGGGGGATGTCGCCACTAGACATGCGCACCACCAAACACGACTTCTCCAAAGGTGGTGCAAGTGGCAAGACAAAACGATGAAAAAGATGGCGAAGACGATCAAGAGCTTGAAGAAGACGGTCAAAGAGCTTAAGGCAAAGAGTTCTTGCGACGGCTCGAGAGGGACAAGGGACATAGCGCACAATGAGATTGGTGAGACTTCTACACCGTTGGGCCAAGACTTCACATTGCAAGGCGGCGAAATGACGGTCCACGATGGGACAAGTCGTTCATGGGCTCGAGAGGGGACAGCGGCCAAGAGGAAAGCCATGCGATCACCATCACCTTGCTCGAGCAATCCGTCCTACTCCTTGGGGTCTTCTTCCCCATCTCAAGACTACTAGGTAACACTCCAAAACCCTTGTAAATACTTTTTCTTTACTTACGTCTTGCATTGTATAGTTTTTTTTGGTTCTTCCCTTGAATTTATTTCACACTGGGACGGTGTGATTTAAGTTTGGAGGAGGGACCGATATCTAATCATATTTATTTTGATTTGGGCATTTTGAGTCTCATGCATTTCATATAAGGCATAGAAAAACACAAAAAATTGAAAATTTTGGAGAAAAAAAGGCATTCGCATGTAGTTGCATAGCATGAGTAGGATCGAGTCTAGTAGCATATAAGTTGCATTGCACGTGCATAGGGAGCAATGATGATTTTTCCTTGTAGAGTATCATTTTAAGAGCTCGGTCCAATGCCCTCGTTGCTAGTTGTTTGATGCTTTTGATCTCGTGTTTGAAATCAATGATGAACCATATGTTGATCTCGTGTTTTATTACTCATGTCTTAGATAAAGCAAGTTGTGATTTGAGTCCAATCCTACTTAAGTGAGAACCATAATTTTGACATTTAATTATCGTGTGTGTGCATTGCATTGTGAATTCATGGATACCGATACACATATTTGGGTTATCTTCCTCTTTTTACCACTCTTTGTTAGCTCAAATAGCCGGTTCCCATCATTGGAACGGTTAACCATTCCCATAACCCAACCGTCATTCAAGCCAAAACAGTTTGTGAGTGACGTGAGGCCTTTTCCGAATCAACTAGGCAAAAAGTGTTGAGTTTAGAACGACAAGGAGAAGCTTCCATGTAAAGCTAGCTCAAATTCAAAGGGCTAGACATAGGTTAGGGCTAGATAGGATGGGAGTTTGGGGATGAAGAAAAGAAAGAGAGTGTGGAACATGGGAGGAGATCGGGAGAAGAAGTAGGGGATAAGCAAATGTTTGAAATGGTTGGCAAGAAAAGTGTTGAAATAGCTCTAAGTAACAAAGAAAAGTAGTCTCTAGCTTTTAAAGGATAGGAAAGGAGCCAAAAAAATGGCTAAAGTGCAAAAAATGAAGTAAGGGAGACTAGAGAAAGTAAAAGAAGAGCTAAGTAAAAGAAAGTGTTGAAAGCCAAGCCATTCAGTGAAGAAGGAAATCTCCTAAATGCTTAAGTGAAAGAAAAATGGTGAAACAATATGGGTAATGAAGGCAAACGGCCTTGCGAAAAGGGTAGCTTAGGAAGGATCATCATTGGGGTTTAGAAATTAGGAGTTGAGATCGATATATATGAGGCATTGGGTAGATGGAAGTCATCCTTGTATGCATATATTGGGCTTTACTCTTAGCATTTTGCATTAGTTGATTTTTTTATAGAAATCCCCTTGCTTGGAAACCACTACTTGTATTGAGATCATCTTCATCTCAAAACCATCCCAAAGCCAAATGAATTCACTTGCCTTGCATAAACATGATTAACTTGAAACGATTAAATGAATGTCAAAGGATTGGATGATAGGAAGGTTTGTGTAGGTTGAGACTTGGGCTTGATTCATGTACGGATAGATATGGCTAGCTCTTTTTGAGTAGACTTGTTTGATCGCATCTTAGAATTTGCAACTTGGACATTGGGCTTGAATTCTTTTTATGATACTTGTGGATTTGAGCTCCCGCTTTCTAATCTCTCTCTCTCTACTTGTTCGTGTTTGTTTGCTTGAGGACAAGCAAAATAATAAGTTTGGGGGAGTTGATATTGTCATAATTTGCATCTTCTATGCATTCATTTATCTTAGGTTTTACTTCTTTTGCATATGTCTCATAGCATTTTCTTAGTGTTCTAGTCTTGATTAGAGTCTAAGGTGTTTTGCATTAGGTCATAGTGAGTCTTGCATGTTTTGGAATGATTTCTAGGGATTTTGAGACAACTTGGAGGTGATTGGAGACTTTGGAACCAAGCTTGATAAGCAAGAGGAAATGGCCAAGGCAAAAACGGCGGATTGTAGAGAACTGCACCGACCGGTCATGGGTCGGTATCCTCGATCGGTATGGAGACAGAAGCCAATACCGACCCACATGTAAACCTATACCGGGCGGGAGTCGATCGGCACACCATCCCCGAATCAACCATCCTCACTCAGCATGCCTTCTCGTCTCTTCGTACCGATCGATTCCCAGCCGGTATCCTAGGTCGGTATTGGGACAGAGATGAATGCCGGCCCAAGAAGTCTTCTTGTACTGGCTAGAGCAACTCGGCATGAACCTTCAGGAAAACTGTACCGACCCGCTCTCGGTCGGCACTACGGATCGGTATGCAACGTGCGACTGTACCGACGGACAAGATCCTCATCCAGCACGTTTCATGCGCATCATGACGACCCATCTCACTCGGCATTAGCCGTCCGGCGCAAGAAGAAATTATGTACCGCTCCACTGTACCGATCCATACTCGATCGGTACAAACCCCTCCAATGAGTTCTAAGTGTTCTAAGTAATTTGTAAGAGACATCTTCTTTGTTAATGCAATTTAAGTTTGGATTTCTTTATTTCTATCTTCTATCTCTTCTTTCTTAATCATCCAATCATTTAATCATGGGATTTAACATCTCCTTTATGGGATTTGTTGGTTTCTTAATGATTAGTGAGTAGTCACTTAGAATCTTGGGATGAGGTAGAATTAGGGTGATGATTAGGTTGATTTATGATGCTTAGGGCTTTAGTTTATAGATTCCCCTTCTATCTAAGTGTGCTTAATGCTAGATTAGGTTAGAGATAATCAATCTAGACTTTAGGGAATTTCACGGCCACAAAGTGTTCGATGAAATTCCCCAAAGAGCTTAGTTAGGGATATTCATTCCTAGCCTATGAGACTTGCTAATCATTCTATTACAAATGAGAATTTGATCTTGATTTAGTGATTAGCAAAGTAATTAGTGCCTTGAGAGAGGGTTAGTCATAATTAGTAATCTTAATCTAGGGATTAGCATTGATTGAGTATTGAGCATCATAAATTAGCTATATAATCACCATAATTCCATAACCTCATCTTTGGATTCGTCTTTTATTATTGTGTTTAATCTCGTTTAGTGTTGCTATATCTTGTTTCTTGTTTAATTTGAATTAGATAACTAGACTTAGTTCCAAAACCAACCTTATTTGCTTGAATTAAGTAGTTCTATACATTCTTAGTGATTGAGGCATTTAAACCCATTTGGATTGATACCTTAAATACCACGATGACACAAGTGGGGTTTGAGTAATTGATTAGCAAAAATCCTACTATCAATTGGCGATTTTGAAGACTTCCTCGTCGAGTTTGTCGACGACTCCGGCGTGGATTCCGAGTTTCGGCGTGGATTCTGAGTTCCGGCGTCGATTAGGTAAGAAACTCTCGTCTTGTTTCTCGGGTCTGTCTTTTGGTCTTCCGCGAGTTTATTCGGCGAGTTTGACGAGGTGATGTGCGACGGGTCTGAGGGGCGATGGAGTCGAGTTCTCGGCAAATCCAGTTCGAGTAGCGGCGGAGGCAGTTCCTTCCGAGAGTTCTATGAGTCGACGTGCAAAGGGGTTTGAGAAAAACCTAAACAATAATTGTTTTGTGTTGCAGCTATCTTACAAAATCGGCGGTTCCGGTGAAATGATAGAAGTTCCGGTGAAAGGAGACAAATTTCCGGTTAGGTTTTGGTAGATTAATTAACTGATGGTGGTAGATTTGGTGTTTCACAGTGTTTTATGTTTATGTTAGTGGTAGATTTATGTATACGGTTCGGTAGATTTATTGTTATTTGGTGGTATATTTGTTTTAAAAATACAATTATAAATTGTAAATAAATGGTAGACTTGTTTCATTTGGTGGTAGACTTGCTTAATTTTATGGTAGACTTACTTCATTAGCTCTCCGGTAAGTCTGATTGTATACAAAATCGACGAAATCGAAACCCTCCGGTTTAGTCAAATTGAATTTTTGTTTTAAATTTCAGTTGTAGTTAGGTAAAACTTCTCTTCCATTTTGTTGTTTCTCTTCGTGGTTTGATTTGGTGGTTAAATTTAATCATGTGTGGATCTTGATGAAGGATATTCCAAAGTTAACATAAAATGTTCATATCAGTATTCCAGACACTCCTACTACTGGAAGCGAGACGGTCGGATCTCCAACATCACAGTCTCCTGGATTGTCTTCATTTTCAATCAACTTAAGCAGTGAAGATAGTGGATCAAATTCATCACAACGTCCCATTGGATCGAAGAAAGCAAAACTGAAGAGAAAAATGGTCGAAGGTAATAATTCATCCGATTACTCTATGGTTTCATCAAATGAACAAATCCTTAATTTCTTAAAAGAAAGTGCATCAACTCGGAGTAAAAATTATGAGTTGCAGCAATTACGTCTCCAAAATCAGGCTTAAAAATTAGCCTTAAAAGAACGAGAACAAGATGATAAGATATTACTAACAAATTTAGACTTTCTCGATGATAATACACGTGAGTTTATGCAATCTGAGAAAGCGAGAATCATACAAAAAAGAACTCAGGAGCAGCAACAACAACCTTTATTTGCTCCGAATATTTATAAACAATATTTCTGTGATCTTGGAGGTTCAGCATCCGGTTTACCCGAATACTAGTATTTTGGTACCACTTGTAATATATGTAATATTTATGTGTTCATGTAATTTGTCTTTAATTTGTGTTAAGTTTGTTTAATGTATTTTTATTTTTATTTTGTTTGAACTTTGTATTTTTAATGTTTTTTTTAATGTTATGTAATATATCTCCTATTTTATTTTATTTTGTGTACTTAAGTTATTCTAAATTAAATTTAGTACAATTATTTGTGAAAAAACATAATTATAGGGACCAAAGGGAAAATAAAAAGTAGTTTTGAGTTTTTGAATAGTGAAACCTCAAATTTGAGGTTTTACTATTCAAAACCTCAAAATTTGAGGGCTTGTTGGAATGTCAAAAACCTCAAAATTTGAGGATTTGAGGGCTTGTTGGAGATGCCCTAAGAAAGAGATGATTCTCTCTCTCTCTCTCTCACTCTCTCTCTCTCTCTCTCTCTCTCTCTCTCTCTCTCTCTCTCACTCTCTCCACTCTCTCATGATCATATGGCAGACTATGTCTCCTCAGATCATATGGCAGGTTCTGCCTCTTTAAATACATGGTTGGCTTATGATCATATGGCAGACTATGTCTCCTCAGATAATTGCCTCCATAAAATAAATGTCCCGAAGACATTTATGAAAGGTTCCAAAAGAACCATATAACAAAATGAAAATGGTTCAGAAGAACCACATACAGAGAAAAGTCCTGAAGACGAAAATGATAAAGAAAAATATGAGATTTCCATTAACTATGCCCAAGACGGAAAATTATGGGATATATATGAAATAGAAGATAATGATAGAATTTTCTCATTCTCTGTAATCAAAGAAATTGATTATGAAAGTGACGATCCAGATCCAATGTCTATATCAGATTGCCAGAAAATATATGATTGTGAGAGATGGAAAATGGCCATAGAAACTGAATTGATCTCCCTCAATAAACGAAATATTTTTGGACCTATTGTCACTACATCCAAAGATGTAAAATCGGTTGGGTACAAATGGGTTTTTGTACGAAAAAGAAATGAGAAAAATGAGGTGATAAGATACAAAGTCCGTCTTGTTGCACAAGGATTTTTTCAAAGACCGGAAATTGATTATGAAGAAACGTATTCCCCGGTTATGGATGCAATAACATTCAGATTTTTGATGAGTTTTGGGGCATCTAAAAATCTAAAAATGTATCTTATGGATGTTGTGACAGCATATCTATATGGATCACTTGATAACAATATCTATATGAAAATCCCATAAGGATTGAAAATGCGTGAAACATTAAGCTCAAAATCTAAAGAAATATGTGCGGTCAAATTACAGCGATCACTTTACGGATTAAAAAAATCCGGGCGCATGTGGTATAATCGCTTAAGCGAATATTTGCTAACAAAAAAGTATGTGAATAATATAATTTGCCCTTGCGTCTTTATTAAGAAATCCTCATCAGGATTTGTGATCATTGTTGTATATGTTGATGACATGAACATAATTGGAACTCAAAAGGAATTTGATGATGCAAGAACTCATATGAAATAAGAGTTCGAAATGAAAGATCTCGGAAAGACAAAATTTTGTCTTGGATTACAAATAGAGCACTTCCGAGATGGAATATTTGTGCATCAATCAAATTATACCAAAAGGATCTTACAATGTTTTTATATGGGTAAAGCGAATCATTTGAGTACTCCAGTGGTTAATCGATCTCTCGATACTTAAAAAGATCAATTCCGACCTTGTGAAGATAACGAGGAAGCGTTAGGTCCTGAAATACCTTATATGAGCGCTATAGGTGGACTTATGTATCTTGCAAATTTTACCCGACCGGATATATCATTTGCTACAAATCTACTTGCAAGATTTAGTTCGTCACCTACGCGCAGACATTGGAATGGAATAAAACATGTTATCTTCAGGTAACAATTGACTTGGGTTTGTTTTACCCTCGAAACTCCAATTTCGATTTAGTCGGTTTTACAGATGCATGCTATTTACCAGATCCACATAAAGCTATATCGCAAACCGGATACGTTTTTACAATTGGAGTTACTGCAATATCTTGGCGTTCTCAGAAGCAGACTCTAGTCGCCACTTCCTCAAATTATGCAGAAACTATTGCGCTTCATGAAGCATGTAGAGAATGTGTGTGGCTCAGATCTATGACTCATCACATACAACAATCAAGTGGTATAGTCACCAATAAGGAACCAACGATATTGTTCGAAGATAATGCTGCATGTGTCGCTCAACTCAAAGAAAGCTACATCAAGAGTGATAGAACGAAACATATCCCTCCAAGATTTTTCTCTTACATTCGAGAACTCGAGAAGAATCAGGAAGTCGATATCCAGTACATTCGTCCAAGTGACAATGCAGCAGATCTCTTTACAAAGGCGCTTCCCATTACAACATTCATAAAACATATTCAAAGTATCGGAATGCGTCATCTACGAGATTTATGAAGAGAATGGTATATCCATCATTCTAGAGGGAGATTGCGTCATTGTACTATTTTTCTCTTGTCGTGGTTTTTGTCCCATTGAGTTTTTCCATGTTAAGGTTTTTAATGAGGCAGTACGTAATACATTAGTAGTGATGGATAATTAAAGAGAAGTGTTAAAGATAATTATCCTCATTTATCATTTACTTTGCTACGAAAGAAGTTATCTCATCGACAATAACTATTCTTTTATTTTACTGTTATATTTTTGTACTATAAATACAGATGCAAATGTAAAGAAACACATGAAATAAGATAAGAAAGAGATGATTCTCTCTCTCGCTGATTCTCTCTCTCGCTGACTCTCTCATATTTACTCACTTACTCTAATATCTCTCTCACCTTTCTCATATATATAATATACATATAGTTTATAAAAACAAACGCTTTATTTCCTAGGCGGGTTCTTTTTTCTTTTTTTTGTCATTTGATATTATATTAAAATTTCCATGAAAAAATTACATAGCCGCTCAGAAAATTTAATTACATATAAACCGGCGGCCAAAACCGGATAAAACACAACATCATATATTGATTGAAAAGAAAACATAACATAAGGTTGAGATAAAAAAACGGATTCTAAAATCTATAACAAAAAAGAATTCATCCTCAAACCTTATTTATTCTAACAGATTTTTTATTCATTATCACCAAGAATAAGAGAGTAATATTAAAAATTTCTCAAAGCTTTAGTTCAAGATCTATAGGATCCTCTATGTTGTCTTCATGGATAGTCACCGACCACTCTCGTTCCAATCGCTCAATGAGTGACAAAGTGTGAATTTTATCCTCTGCTTACATCACAGCTTCCAAGGTTTGCGACTGCAAGCGCGGTTGCGAGTGAGACTAAGATTGAGTATGCGGTTGACCTTGAGGCGGCTGCGACTCCAATTGCGGATGTACTGGATTGTCAATATCAAAGCTAGGCACGAAAGGAAAGTTTGGCGTCTCAGCCATGACAGTAGCGGGATAAAACGTGTTTTGAAACCTCATTCCTTGATTTTGAAAAACATTAGCATGTTGGTTTTGAAAGGCAACAACTTCGAACGAGTAGTGATATGTGCGGGTAGACATGAAAGTGTACCTTGCTAACTGAGAGAAAACATAAGCGTGAAAATAGTTGAAATGTGAAAACAGATTTTGTTGAGTTTCAAAGATGCTCACAAAAACGACAATGGAATCCAAAATTTTGATTCACGAATTGCATGTTGATTTTGAAAAAGGGAGATAGAGTTAGAGGGCGAGTTAGTTATACAATAAACTCACAAGCACAACATATATATAAGACGGAAACAAGGACAAAATGGTAATTTAAATAAAAATATAAAATTTTGTAAATTGTTTCAAATAAACTAAAACACAATATATAAGATTTATATATTTATATTGAGTACAATTTTCAACACATTTCTTAAAGTATGAGTGTTACAAGAAAAGAAATAAACAAACAAGTTAATTAGTAAAATCATTTAAAAGTGCGTTATTAATATATTTGGAGGTAGGTTGTGGGGATTGGGTGTGTGACTGTTTTTTTGTGACGAAAAATAAATAAATAATACTAATAAAAAGTCGACAATAACAATATTAAATGGAAAATAAAACATACTTCTTCCGTTTCTTTTTATAAGTAGTTTTAGAGATTTTGTTTTGTTTCACAATATAAGTTGTTTTCATGTTTCTATGCAACTTTTACCTTTATCGAATACTGTGTGGCCAATAATATTCTGTAGTTTTTTTTATGATTGGCTGGATTATTTTTAATTTATATATTAAATGATATTTTTTGGTAAAAGTTGAGTTTCTTAATATTTTGTGCTTTTAGCCAAAACTATTTATAAAAAGAGAGTACAAAATACTAGTTTAAGACTATAGCTAGTTTTTTTGCCATCTAGAAGTTTTTTTTATTGAAATTATAAGCCGCGTGTTACACAAAGCGAGCAAGAGTATAAACCCTTTCGGAATGCGCTACACCTCGTCTCACTCCCCGGAGCATATACACAAAGCCGACAGTTTATACTGGAACATCGGAGTCCAAGCCCAAAAGAGGGATACGAAATAAAAACAACCCGATAAACGAAACAAAACAAACAAAGGATCCAACACATACAAAAACAAACCATCCAAGTAAAGACAAAGAAGCCAAATCATCCAAGACCTAAAGAGCAATCAGAGATTGGCAGGAGGACTCGGATCCTCCTCGCAAACCAGACAACATCGAGAGAGACTTCTTCTAGAGATGGAGTTTCAACGAAAACGCAAGATACCACTGACCCCGTCCAAGTAGCATCAAAATAGCACAACCCGATTAACAAACGATTTTTAGATTCCAAACACAAAGAACCAAAGCTTAAAGAGAAGTTGCGCCCCTTCACCGCCAAAACCAACAAACAAAAGCAGGCATCCCAAACCTATTTATATTACTACAACCAAAAAAGACCGAGCCACAGAGGAACTACGAAGGAAGCAGGGACAAACGAGAGAAGAATTATTCCATTACCAATTTGGTGACGAGAGAGAAGAACCTAATAAACTAGCTCCAATTCGATAATGATGTCAATTAAACTCTATACTTTTCTCACGAGGCTTCTTCACAGATATTGACCCAAGGGAAATTGAAGGAGATTGACAATGCTTGAGTAAACGGTCTAAGATTGAAACCACTGCACAACAACGACTGAATTGAGAGTCTCAACGCTGAAAAAGCACAAGAGACCGAATCGATACAGATATGAGCAACATGAGGAGATCCAGATCCAGATCTAGATCTCGTCTCAACAAAAGCTAGGAGCGTTCGCTTCTAGGTTCCTTTCCACTTCGTCGTCCATTACAGATTGGCGCTTCCAGCATTGCCAAGTCCACAAACACATGACCTTGTCGATTGTACTAACTAGCTGAGGTATAGTAAGAGTTTGCATGAGGTGGATCCTATCATTTCGTTATCGCCAAATATGATAGATACTCGTTATCGGCTGGAGGCAAGGAGCTCAGAAGCGGTGAATCCTCCATTTACCAATCGCAGCTTCCAAGGCAGATGCGTGTAACGGGATTCCAAAGCTTTGTGGTTCTGCTGGTCCTGTAATATCGAGCATTCAACATGATGGTGTCCAACTATAAACCAAAATAGAGTGGTGTGCCATCACCAATTTCCACTTTGATGAACGATGCTATGACATCACGTAATTTTAACAATTTACGCTAAATCCAAGAACCACGATGCTTTGGAGCATCTCAAAAGGAGCCATTATACATGACATGACATTTTTGACGTAATTTTTGTCGTCAATTCAATTGTGACATATAGATGATATTTTTGAAAAAATCGTCTTTAAGAAGGTTGAAAAAGTTTTTAAGTCCCATGTACAACTAGTATGCGACAAGCTCTAATGCCTTACCATGCGGAAAAAGGACTTCAAAGGTAGCAAGCTCACCTTTCAGCGGGCGAACCATAGTTCATACTAAACCAACGAGGCAATCAATACATCAATGTTAAGCCGTATTAGCATGTTATTCCAACTAAAGTGATATCAATCACGAGTTAACAGGACCAAAACAGTCGCGTTACGTCGCACCCGCCGAAAGCAGGTCGTGGTCGGTCTCCTAACTCTTACGTCTATATTAACTTGTCGATCATGTGACTAGAGTCAGATATTTACCTGTAAATACTTGTTCCTTTCTTTTAGTAAATGAGATTCATATATTGATATAGGATATAAATGATTGTTACATGGAAGACGCTTGGAAAGAAGATCATCCATGTATGCATTAGGGGTGGACACTTCGGTTTGTAGTTTGGTTTCGGTTTGGTTTTTTCGGTTTTATGAAAATTCAAACCATATAAAAACCATATATATTTCGGTTTGGTACGGTTCGGTTTTTAACGGTTTTTGATTTATCGGTTTTATAAAAAATGAAACCATTTAAAATCCATATGCAATTTTGGCTCGGTTCGGTTTGATTCGGTTACGATTTTTAGTTTGGTTCATAACTTTTGATAAGGTTCATACAATAAGCAAAAATAAAATATATGCATAAATAATTAAGCTAATAAGTAGGCATACTAATAAGTGCAAAAACAAAAAGAATTCAAAAACTATAATCCAAATCAAATTGTTCGTAAATCCAAATCATCAATAAAAATCAAGACTAAAAAAAACCTAGAAAATAGATGAAAAGAAGATAATTCATATTCTTATCATCGTCATCAGCCACGATTGTTCGTCTTCTCATGTTACTTATGAATCTCTGATCAACAAAATTAACAACAAATAAACATTGAGAATTATCTATATTTACATACGATCTAAATATATTATAATGTATTTTAAGACCATGAAGGAATAATGAATACGTACCTTCTTGTTTCTTGTAAAGAATCCATAAACTCTGTTTTTTTTAACATTTTGTGAATATCATCTCACAAGATATTGGCAATTCAACCTAAAAACAAGAATGGATAAATGATAAATCTAAACTAAACCAAAAAAATATAAAGCTATATAAAATTAATCTAAAATGTAAAAACCCAAAAAAACCATTCGGTTTTACGGTTTTAAACCAAACCAAACTGAAACTGAACTCTTAACAAAAATAATAACCAAATGGGTTTTTAAGTTACACCATAACCAAACCATATGATTTATTTCGGTTTGGTTCGGTTCGGTTTTTTCGGTTACGGTTTTTTTGCCCACCCCTAGTATGCATTGATGAATCAATCTACACATATTGGCAAACATAATATATCATTTACATGAGTATGATAGGTGGTCTGGCTTTAAGTCAGAGACTATGCCTTTATTTCATTCATCCCTTACCAAAATTTCTATTTTTTACTAGGTCGCCCAACCGCACCTGCTTTCTAGAGAGATCCCTACTTCATTTCGGGAAACGTTTCTCCTTTCTTGAGCTTCTTCTAATACAAACATATTATATTGGACCTTAGATCACCTCTTGACTAGGTTCAGAACTATATCTACTCTTCGTCCGCCCGTTTATTTTGCCTTCCAGTAAGCCATGTTCTCCTTTTCTAACTATAGAGAGATTTTAGGATCACAATCTCCATTTTGTCTTCATGGAGCCATCATGATTATGTTATTGTCTCTCTAGTGCCCATCCGAAACGAGAACTAAAGGAAGGAATGAAACATCGAACACCGAGTGGAGTAGAGTCAAGTTTTCTCCCGGTAGATGAATGCCTACAAAAATTCACCAGGGATGCTCGGGTCCCGTCTGCAATTTTCTCGGGTGTGCAACAAAATATCCTCGATCACCCCACAAGTCAAAGACCTCTCGACTATCCCTAGTAGAGAACCCTAAAATGCTATGGACCACAGCCAAACAATGACTATTATGGCCCTAAGAATTTGGGTCTTCTTGGGAGTCAAAATTGAAGGTCACGGGTTCGATTTACGTTGGGAGGGGTTTGCTCTCCAAAATATAGTTAAATTACATGGTTTGGGTTTCGCCCTGGGGATGTACGGGCCTTCGGACCCAAAACCTCTTAGTCACCAAAAAAAAAAAAAAA
>PKML01038684.1:0-20459 GCA_002933935.1 Eutrema yunnanense
GAAAAGCCTGACAGTGTGAGTTTTAGATCCAACCTGCACAGCAATAAGATGCTTGTATGGATTTATAATGCCCAATTACATAGATCACAAACGAGTAAGAACAATAAATCAAAAAGGATTACCTGAATCTGGCAACGGATATTGAGTCTCCTGCTTATCTTCGTCTTAGGTCGCCACAAAGATCTCTAGGGCTTCGAAGCTTCCTACAATGAGAAGTTTGTAATTAGATAAATCTAATAACTTTGAGAGATATGAGTAAAACCTAGGGTTTAGGGCTCGATTACCTTTCCTGGGTTCTTCTTCGATGTGTCAAGTGGACGAGTGCGACGGAGATGCAGAGGTAAATCGAGGGGACGGAGACGCAGAGGTAAATCGAGGAGACGGAGAGTCGGATGCAAATCGAGTCGACGGAGAGACGGATGGAAATCGAGGATACAAAGAGATCGTCGTAGGAAAATTGAGGGTAAGAATATCGCCGGAGATGGATTTGTGGTGGCGACAGAGATTGAGAGTTTAAGAGTTTGAGAGAAAATGAGCTCTCAACTAAACCCTAGAAAATGAAGATGAGTCCTTTGGAATGCCGAGAGAGAGAGAGAACGCATGTTTTATCTGTGTGTATTAAAAAATATATATATATCAAACAATTGCCAAAATGTTTGGCTCCAAATCTGATTTTTTTTTGTTTCCCGCTTAACCGAACATGTTTTGGCATGGCTTTGACAAGGATTTGGTATGGCTTTGGCTTTGTTTCTAAACTCTATGTGACAAAAGATAGAGTAATACCACTAAATAGCCTCGAATATTATGAAAATTAGTTTTTAAGTTTACACACTATTCATATGAACTGTTCACATATGAAATCTACTTGTCTGGATGATAACATTGTTATTCGTATCTAATTATCTGCATATGTTTTAGTTAAAATTGTTATCCGAATATCAGTAATAATTAATATATAACTTCTCTATAAAGTTAGAGTTCAATGTTCAAGTTTATGGTTTAGGAGGATTGTATAGTTAAGTTTGTTTGGTTTAGGGTTATGATTTATTGTTTTAGGGTTCATGATTTAAAGGTTCAGGATTTAGAGTTTATGATTAGGGGTTAGGGTTTATGAATTAGCGTTTAGGGTTTACTTTTTAGGGTTTAGGGTTTAGCTTTTAGGGTTTAGGGTTTAGTCGCGGGTGGAGGGTGGATATCGCGGATTTGGGTGTGGATATAGCTGGTTGGGTTGGTAATTAACAAAATTTTTAAGAGTGAGTAGTATTTTCTCGCCTTTTCGATATAAAATTAAATCAAAAAGAAATTAGTTTTTTAACAATGCATATGTGAATAATGGATTTCCCCCAAAAATAATCAATCACCATCTCTCATCACCGAACCAATTATTCTTCTCCTTCGGTCCCGTTGGTCCTTCCTCGCCGGATAATTCCACCGGAACCTTCCTCAACACTGCATCAACCCAACACCTCAACCTCCATGGCAATCGCTCGTTCAACCTCTCAATCTCCGTTCTCGATCCATACACGATCTTCGGTCCCCACTCCCTCATATAACCCAGCCACGGCGGCTCCACCACCGCTCCTCCGAGATACTCCGCCGCCACGATCTCATACCTCGAGCTCGAATCCACAAACGAATCGCTTATCGCTGTATCGTTCCTTATCCCAACCCCAAGCAAATCCGATCCCTGTAGATACATCCCAGGCCTAGCGAAGCTCGCGTGACCATGCTTGGACGAGTAAACCACAGCTCTGTTGCTCCCTCTGACGAATTCCAGATCCTGAGCGTCGATCCACTCGCCGCCGCTATGCTGAGAGAAGTAAACGGCGTAGAGCTCGCCGGAGAAATTGCTGATCCGGAGAGTGAAATGCTCCCAATCGCAAACGTGTTGACCGGTTTTAGCCAGCGAGAGATTCACGAGCCCTAGCTTCAGAGTCGCTGGTCCGTTAAAAGGACAGAAAATCCAAAACGCGAGATCCGTAAACGTTCCTCCAAACGCTGGCTTAACGTGAACATAGAGCTTCGAGCTTTCGAGGTCTCCTCGCCTGAGAAATTTACATCTTCGTTCATCGTTTCTTGGCAGATCGATCCAAAACTGCTTATCATTGGTTCCTCCATGAGGCAAATTGGAGCCGTTTTCATCGACAGGTTCATGGGAATCAGAATCCGAGCTGCACAAAACCGCACCGTTCTTGAAGAACCATGAGACGGAAGAAGGGAGATAGACTTCATCAGGGTGGAAGAAAACCGTTGGACCATAATGTCGGATCAAAGCATGGACCTGATCGATATTCGGCATTGCCTGTAAACTCGAATCAATGTTTTTCAAACACGCGACATGAACTTCGTCTTCCCGAGTTGCGCAGGAGAATGTACCTGCAGAGACTCCTTTCCCCCACATTCCGCGGTCCGAAGGTCTTGTTTTCCATACAAACAAAGGAACGCTTAAAGAGTCCGATATAGCGGTGATAATGACTTTATGTGCTTCGCATTCATCGGTTAGATCAGCTCGAACACATCTCACTTGATCCAATTCAGGTTTCGAGGGACTCGTTGTAACCATGAATCCGATCGGTTTATACCCACGAGGAGGCCGCGGTAACCAGAAGTAACCGCGTTCGCATTTAGGTTCTTCGGATAAGTCATTCGAGCTCCAGACCAATGTGTAATCAAGTGGTTTCACAAGCGCAGCCGCAGACTTGCCGACTTCTCTTGCTGCAAGAACAAAACCTCTCGAGAGGTGAGAATCAGACTGACAGTAATGACCTAAACAATGGAAACCTTGGGGTAAATTGTTGGGTTTGTAGAAGGAAACACTCTTGCTGGTGTCTCGAGGAGAGACGTATCGCCACACGAATTCGAAAGTTGTGATCTCGGCGACTTCTAAATCGCCTAGGTTGATTCTTCTTGAAGCAAAGCCTTGACCTGATCAAATTCAAAGCATATATAGAAAACATCTGAAATCGAAGTATCTAGAGATTTTGACTCAGCAAACATAAATCAAAGACAGAAAATCTCATCGAAACTAAATCACAAGACTTGTAAAACGTCGAACAAGTTCTTCGTGGATTGGATCAAAATCACATCGAAACCTAATTTTCGATTCCTTTCGGATCGGAATTGAAGAAAGTGAAACTGAAAATCACCTGAAGGCCACTGGGGAATAGAAGCAGGGAGCGAGAAGGTTTCAGGTTCCTTCAATGGCGGAAATTCTCTGAGATTGTTCCAATAGAGACATTTGCAACCAAACATTCCTGTCTCTCTCTCTCTTGTTCTTTGGATCATCCGATGCTCCGGGAAACCATAATAATCAAACCGACAAAAAATACCAAAACCTTGTAGGGTCCCAAAAAGTAATTTGGAAGCAATTTTTATTTTCATGAAAATTTTAAATTATATATGTGTATAAGAATCGCACCACAAGCTACCTTGACGCATAAGAATCTTGCCTTTGTGTTTTAAGACATGCTACCGAAAAAAAATTATCCAAAAGTGTTTAATGTACAGAAATCATGCATTTATAATTATTAAAAAAATATTAAATGTTTATGTTAAAATTAAGCATGACCACGGTTACGGTTAATGCGGTTAAGGTTTTTTAACTACTATAATTTTTTTTTAACCTTAACCATTTAATGTATGGTTAAAACGGTTACGGTTAAATACGGTCTGGTTAATACGGTTACGATTAGACACGGCTACGGTTATTTGATGACAATAAATAGTTAATATAACAAGATATAATTAAATAAGAGAAATTGATCAAAATAGCACTTTTTAAAAACTTTCTGACCAAATTAGCACCCTAATAAAAAGCCTTTTTTTTAGCATTCATTAAAAAGACAAATGTCTATTTTGCCCATACTTATTATGTTGTCCAATATTCCAAAAAAAAGAAAGGAATCATCGATTATCATCAGCCATCAACGATTCCTCTTCGCCGGGATCTTTCCGTTTTTCGCCTTCGACGCAACCCAATCCATTTACAAGTTCGATCTGATTCATCGACGCAACGGTTTCTTTCTGTCGATAAAGATGATGAAGAAGACGACGAGGATTACAACGCCGCAGGTGTCTCGAAGGATGAAGAAGAAGACGGCAGCGAGGATTCCGACGCCGCAAGTGTCGAGGAGGAAGAGATACGAGAAGAAGAAGCTGCAATCGCAAAAGATGTTGGTGGAATGAGAATGGCGACTATTGGTAACGACCCTGAGGATGTGATAACGGAGGCACAATCGCGAAGATCCGTAAGCAGTAGCCCGAGTTCTTCTTCACCACAACAATCCGTAAACCTGAAGAGTTCGGATGTTCTTGATTGTCTTACTTGCTCCGAGCCACTCAAGAAACCAATCTATCAGGTTAACTCTCTTCTTCTTTGATTCACAAAATTCTCGTAATGTATTATCAATCCATGGATAAGTGGAATTGCAGATATGAACATTTCCGGCTAGTCTTAGGTCACAAAGGGCCTCATTTGTAATTGGTGATGACCTAATTGATGAAGACGAATCTCGAACTTTAAGCCTATAATAGTCTGAGTTGGCTACATAATTGTTTTTTTTGGGTCAATGAATTTAAGTAGAAAGTGGAGAAACCGATAGATGCTAGCTAACTCTTTGGTTTTCATTGCTTTCAGTGTATAAATGGGCATCTTCCTTGGAAAATTCTTAGTTCCGTACATTCTCGGTATTTTATCTGTGGACATGAAGCCAAATATCCGTATTGGCCATTTTACCTTCTAAACATTTCCTCTGGCCAAATTCGAGGAAGAAGATGAGCAAGATGTTCGATAAAATGACTGAATGGGTTAGCCCTTGGAGAAGTAAGTCAGAGATGCCAAGAGAGAGGAGGGTTTTGCGTGGAGATGTCGAATAAGAACAGTTTCAGTACGCAAGTAGCCACTGTTTGTCATTTTACTAGAGTGTCTTTGTTGTTCGCCTCGCTATAATGGTTAGATTTGATCACTTCTTCTTGTTTGAACTTTCTCTTTATTCCAATCAAGTTTCTCTGATTTGGCTTTATGATCAGATTTGAAAACCAATCCATTGAGAAAGGTGGAAGCTTTTTGTAAAGTTGAGAGGTGTGTTTGTGCAGGTGATGCTAGCAATTCTGATTGGGCTTTTAATATTCTAATATGTTATTTCACGAGGGTTTATACAAAGTAATCGCTTCAAACTTTGGTGTATCGTCTTCGATACGAGCTTCTTCCTGAGGATTCAACTATTACTTTATTAAGGGTCTTGTGGCAACCTCAATTATTTTTATTCTTTAATCCTTGACCATTCTGTTTACGTTTCCTCCAATTAAACCTCTATTAAAAGGATTTTTAATTATCTGTTGAAGAATGAGAGGTTATTTGGATTTTAGAGTTTACTGTCATCACATGAACAAATCTGAAAAATATTTGTTGGATTGTGTTTGAAAAATTGTTAAATCTATTTACATTGTATAAATTCCTAAATGTGTATTATGGCTTCTTAAATTTGAGTTTTGTATAAATGGACACAAAAGTTCTCATTTACACATTTAGGAAATCTTTCCTAATCATTTGTTCATTTAGGAAGTCTTTCCGAAATACGTTATATATGTTCCTAAATACGATTCATTTTCAAGAAATGATCATTTTTCATCATTTGTTCATCTCAGAAGACTTTCCGAAATACGCTATATATGTTCTTAAATACGTTTCATTTTCAAGAAATGATCAGTTTTCATCATTTGAATCTTTCTTTATTTCTTTGTGTAGACAAAACAACAACACATTTGTTCTGATGCTTCATTTACACATGGAAATCAACATGAAATATCGTTTTCTGTTTTTGTTCATTTCGGAAGACTTTCCGAAATACGTTATATATGTTCCTAAATACGTTTCATTTTCAAGAAATGATCAGTTTTCATCATTTGAATCTTTCTTTATTTCTTTGTGTAGACAAAACAACAACACATTTGTTATGATGCTTCATTTACGCATGGAAATCAACATGAAATATCGTTTTCTGTTTTTGTTCATTTCGGAAGACTTTCCAAAATACATTATATATGTTCCTAAATTTGTTTCATTTTCAAGAAATGATCATTTTTTATCATTTGTTCATTTAGGAAGTCTTTCCGAAATACGTTATATATGTTCCTAAATACGATTCATTTTCAAGAAATGATCATTTGTTCATTTACGAAGTCTTTCCGAAATACGTTATATATGTTCCTAAATAAGATTCATTTTAAGAAAAAACTATAAATGTAGAAGAAACAAGAACACGTTATATATGTTCCTAAATACGTTTCATTTTCAAGAAAGGATCAGTTTTCATCATTTGAATCTTTTTTCATTTCTTTGTGTAGATAAAACAACAACACATTTGTTCTGATGCTTCATTTACGCATGGAAATCAACATGAAATATCGTTTTCTGTTTTTGTTCATTTCGGAAGACTTTCTGAAATACGTTATATATGTTCCTAAATACGTTTCATTTTCAAGAAAGGATCAGTTTTCATCATTTGTTCATTTAGGAAATCTTTCCAAAATACGTTATATATGTTCCTAAATACGATTCATTTTCAAGAAATGATCATTTTTCATCATTTGTTCATTTACGAGGTCTTTCCGAAATACGTTATATATGTTCCTAAATACAATTCTTTTTAAAAAAAGCTATAAATGTAGAAGAAACAAGAACACGTTATATATGTTCCTAAATACGTTTTATTTTCAAGAAATGATCAGTTTTCATCATTTGAATCTTTCTTTATTTCTTTGTGTAGACAAAACAACAACACATTTGTTCTGATGCTTCATTTACGCATGGAAATCAACATGAAATATCGTTTTCTGTTTTTGTTCATTTCAGAAGACTTTCCGAAATACGTTATATATGTTCCTAAATACGTTTCATTTTCAAGAAATGATCAGTTTTCATCATTTGTTCATTTAGGAAATCTTTCCGAAATACGTTATATATGTTCCTAAATACGATTCATTTTCAAGAAATGATCATTTTTCATCATTTGTTCATTTAGAAAGTCTTTCCGAAATACGTTATATATGATCCAAAATATGATTCATTTTAAGAAAAAGCTATAAATGTAGAAGAAACAAGAATACGTTTCATTTTCAAGAAATGATCAGTTTTCATTATTTGAATCTTTATTTATTTCTTTGTGTAGACAAAACAACAACACATTTGTTCTGATGCTTCATTTACGCATGGAAATCAACAGAAAATATCGTTTTATATTTTTGTTCATTTCGGAAGACTTTCTGAAATACGTTATATATGTTCCTAAATACGTTTCATTTTCAAGAAATGATCAGTTTTCATCATTTGAATCTTTCTTTATTTCTTTGTGTAGACAAAACAACAACACATTTGTTATGATGCTTCATTTACGCATGAAAATCAACAGAAAACGTATTTAGGAAGACTTTCCTAAATACATTATATATGTTCCTAAATGTGTATTATGACTTCTTAAATTTGAGTTTTGTATAGATGGACACAAAAGTTCTCATTTACACATGTTTAGAAAGGTTTTCCTAAATGTGTAGGACAACTTCCTAAATTTGAGAAGTTATATAAATGAACACAAAAATTCTCATTTATACGTTATATAAATTGCCTTTTATATGGAAAATTCAAGACAAAGAGATCGATCATTTGTGCATTACAACAATTATTCTTTGCCTAAACTCTCTTAAACCTTCTCTCGGATTCGCATTGGGTACTTGTAGACATCATCAAAAGTCCTCTTTGCAAGCTGATAAATTATACCAAACATCAGTCACTCGTCTAATCAATACAACAGGTTGTTACGTGAAGTGTAACTTTAGATAAGAACAGATCAAACCTAGGGAAATAACGATCCTTTATATTGATGAACTGAGTAATACAAGGAAACGAGAGAAAGGTATTTGGGAGTCTCTCTCCTCCCCTTTTACAACTTTTCACCCAAAAAGTCGATAACCGTTTCCTCAATCCCAACCTTACATTAATACTACTGAAAAGATACTAAAGTAGCCTCCTCACGTGAGCTGTAGAGAGCATGTGCAGAGTGTGACACACTAACTTGACCATGGTTATTCTTTACTCTACTAAGGTAGATAACATCTTTTAGAAGCCCATTCCTGCTTCTTTGAAGATGAAGACACTCCAACACGGATCAGGCCTTTTGGGCTTTCCCGCGTTTCCTGTAATGGTAGAGGATGGGAGGGTGCTTTGCTGCATATGTATCAATACCCTCGCCATTTAAACTAACCTTGTCCTCAAGGTTGAAAAGAGGAAACTGACCTTTGATGGTGCTTACCCATTCCCAAGAACACTCAAAGTCAGGCAGCCCCTTCCACTTGATTAGAACCTCTTCCTGCCCTGAGTTTGGGTTCCTCCTCTGATCCAGAACAGCCTCAGGTGCAGCTTCAAGTACACCCTCCTCTGAAAGTTGCGGTGGTAACGCTACAGCAGCGACGGGCTCCCCAATCAACTTCTTCAGCTGAGAGACATGAAAGGTAGGGTGAATCTTAGCATCAGGAGGCAGCTTGAGACGGTAAGCCACTTTCCCGACCCTTGCTTCTACTTCGAATGGCCCATAAAACCTTGCAGCCAGCTTCTCATTCATCCTCCTAGCTAGGGACTTCTGTCTGAATGGTCGCAGCTTGACAAAGACTAAATCCCCAACTTCAAAATCCACCTCTCTGCGATGCTCATCAGCCTTTCTCTTCATTACTTGCTGTGCCTTATGCAGATGCTCTCGCAGGAGAGATATCATACCATCCCTTTCCTGTAACTTCATCTCCAAATCTGCATTGCTTGTGGAACCATTTTCGTAGCGCATCAAGGTCGGAGGGTCTCTTCCATAGACTGCCTTAAAGGGAGACATTCTAATGGCAGAGTGATAAGAAGAGTTATAGCCCAGTTCAGCCCACGGAAGAAACGATGCCCAGGACTTTGGCTTCTCGCTGGAGAAACATCGCAAATACGTCTCTAACCCTCTGTTTGTAACCTCAGTTTGCCCGTCCGACTGAGGGTGATATGCTGTGCTAAAACGCAAGTCGGTTCCTGCCAAACGAAATAACTCTTTCCAAAACAGGCTAGTAAATACCTTATCCCTGTCTGAAACAATGGATTTCGGAAAGCCATGTAGCTTGACTATTTCTTGGATAAACAACAAGGCCACATCTGTAGCTGAGAACGGGTGTTTCAATCCCAAGAAATGTGCATACTTTGTCAACCGATCCACCACCACCAGCACTGAATTGAACCCTTTCGACTTCGGTAACCCTTCTATGAAATCCATGGAGATGTCTTCCCATACATTGACGGGTATAGGAAGAGGCTGCAAGAGTCCCCCAGGTGCTAGTGTGGAGTATTTGTGTCGCTGGCACACCTGGCAGGCCGCAACGTACCTCCTAATGTCTGTCATCATCCCTGACCAGAAGAAGAGGTCTCCAATCCGTTTCTGCGTTTTTAAAATTCCTCCATGCCCACCTAACTTCCCATCATGGAACTCCTTGAGTATCAAACCAATCAGCTTTGACTGTTTTGGGACTACCAGTTTCCCGCGTCTCAGGAGCCTACCTTGGACAAGAGAATAGTCAGGGTTAGAAGAAGCATCAGCCTGCAGTGCCTGGATTATAGCCTGGAGCTCACTGTCTCTGTCCACTTCACTGCAGATATCTTCCAACTGTATCGCTGTCGGTACAGTGAGTGCCAACAGTTCCGGCATTGCTGCTTTCCTAGACAAAGCATCTGCAGCCTTATTCTCGAGACCCGGCCTGTATTGGATATCGAAATCAAACCCAAGCAGTTTTGTCAACCATCGTTGATACTCCATGTTAATTTCTCTTTGCTCCAGCAGAAATTTCAGACTCTTCTGATCTGTCCTCACCAGAAACTTACGCCCAAGCAGGTAGTGCCGCCATTTCTGAATTGAGAACACTATGGCCATCAGCTCTCGTTCGTAAATGGATTTGTGACGTTGCCTTTCCGTCAATGCTTGGCTGTAGTAAGCTATTGGTCGTTGTCCCTGCATCAATACCGCACCTAACCCCACACCTGATGCATCTGATTCCACCACAAACAGAGCTTCAAAGTCAGGAAGAGCCAACACCGGCACTGTAGTCATGGCTGTTTTCAAATGCTCAAATGCCTTAGTGGCTGTTTCACTCCATCGAAATTGATCTTTCTTAAGTAGGTCCGTTAAGGGTCGTGCTACAGCTCCATAGTTTATGACAAACCTGCGGTAGTAGCCTGTCAAGCCGAGAAACCCTCGCAAGTCTTTCACATTGCGAGGTTGAGGCCAATCACACATTGCACTGATCTTGCTGGGATCTGCTGCTACTCCCTCGGCCGAGATCACGTGCCCCAAATACTCCACCTCAGCCCCACCAAAGTGACACTTCTTCTGATTTGCGAAAAGTTGATGTTGCTGTAGCACTTGCAGCACTATTCGCAGATGCTCCAAGTGTTCCTCTCTGCTTCTACTGTATACCAAGATGTCATCGAAGAATACCAGGACACACTTGCGGAGGTAGCTGCGAAACACGTCGTTCATGAGTGATTGGAACGTTGCTGGTGCGTTGGTCAGACCGAAAGGCATTACTAGGAATTCGTAATGCCCGTCATGTGTTCTAAAAGCCGTCTTCTGTACATCAGCAGACCGCACTCGAATCTGGTGATATCCCGACCTTAAATCCAACTTTGAGAAGATTACTGCCCCATGTAGTTCGTCTAACAGCTGATCTATCATCGGTATTGGGTAGCTGTCAGGCACCGTCACTGCGTTGAGGGCTCGATAGTCAACGCAAAACCTCCAGCTCCCGTCCTTCTTCTTCACCAGCAATACCGGACTCGAAAACGGGCTGCCACTTTCACGGATAATTCCCGCTGCCATCATCACTGCTATTTGTCGCTCTATTTCCCCCTTCTGAGCCTGCGGGTAACGAAAAGGACGGACGCTAATTGGACCAGCCCCTGGTTTAAGCTCGATAGCGTGCTCTCTGCCCCTGGAAGGAGGCAGTCCTTGTGGTTCCTCAAAGACCTGAGCATACTGAGCTAGTAGCTCCACAATTTCTGCACTAGGAGGATCCTTTGACTCCACACACTGAGCTTGTAACCCTGCATACTCCACCAGCACTCCCTCTCCTTGATGCTCAAGTGCCTTTAACAATGTCTTAAGCGAGACTGATGAGTTATTCAAGCTGGGATCACCTTTGAGTTTGAATACCATCCCATTAGTCTTGAATTGCAGCTCTTGCAGCTTCCAATTAACTTTGGTCGTCCCCAACGTCTCTAGCCACTGCATACCAAGAATCACGTCAGCACTTCCCAATTCCAACGGAAGAAAACTCCCTGTCAAGGTACAACTCTGTATTTTCAGCTCCACGTTCTTACAGATCCCTTGACCACGAACCATTAGACCCGAGCCCATCATCACCCCATACCCAGTAGTTCCTTCCCTCACCAACCCGAGCTTGTGAACCACCTTGTCGGAGATGAAATTATGCGAAGCTCCGCAATCAATCATCACTACCACATCTGCCTGTTTGATCGTACCCCTCAGCTTCATGGTGCGTGGAGAAGATAATCCCACCACCGAGTTGATAGAGAGCTCCGCCAGCTCTGAAATTTCGGGCGGCTGCTCCTCCTCACTGTCATCTCCATCATCCTCCACTACGCACTCTGTACCGTCTTCCCTCACCACCATGACCTGCAGCCCAATATTTCGACACCTGTGCCCGGCGTGAAACCTCTCATCGCACCGGAAGCATAGTCCCCTCGCCTTCCGGTCAGCCATCTCCGCCTCCGTGAGTTTCCGATATGGTGTTTTCTGGGTATCACGCGATCTGGTCTGAGAGTTTAGGGTTTTGTTGTTCCCACCACGAAACGACTGCGAGTTAGTCGTGATTTGATTATTGGGCTTGGGCCTGAAATTTGTTGACCCATTTCTCCACGTGAGATCCAACTGTACGTCACGCGCAGGAGATCTCCCAAAAGCACGATTTGTCGTGTTGGTGCTTCCCGACAAAATCTCCGGCGGCGCCCCGTCCTGAACCGACCACTCCTCCACATGTTTAGCCGTACTCATCATCTTCTTTAGCGAACATCTGGGGGCGAGCATCTTCAACCCTGCTCGAATTTTTGGCTTGAGACCCATCTTAAAAGCCATTTCTAGAACCTTCTCCGGCAGCTCCGGCGCGTTAGAAGCCAAAGCTATGAAATCGCGGCAGTAGTCCTTCACTGTCTCCTCCTGCCGGAGCATCCATAGCCTTTCCCCAGCGGTTGTATCGTGCTCCGTCGCGAACTGCTCCAAGACTCGGGCTTTCATCTGTTCCCAGTCAAGGAAGGGGTTGCGGTCACGTTCCCATCGGTACCACATCAGCGCTTCACCGTCAAAGCACATCCGGACCGCCCTGAGTTTTTCTTCTTCCGAGAAATCGCTAAGCTCGAAGTACTGCTCCACCCTGAGTATCCAGCTATCGGCGTGATCCCCGTCAAACAGAGGAATATCGATCTTCCTCGTTAGTGGTTCATTTATCCGATACGGTGCTCCCCCCTGTTGACTCGAGAGAGGGTTCGAGGCCAGCTGTTTTTCTGGTTCTTTCATCTGACTCGCCTCTCCGCCGGACGTTCCGATCAGACCTTCTACCTCCATCGTTACGCCGGCGTGGCTCTCTTCTCCTTCGATGGCCATGTCCTTCCCTTTTTGTTTCTTCTTCTCTGCGGCATCTGCGTTTAGAAACTCCTCCAAACGATCTAGTACCGTGAGCCTCAGCTCCATCTTCTCCACAACTCTCTCCAAGGCGCTCACCTTCCCCATATCTTTCTGTAAGTCTTCTACAGCCTTCTCCACCTTCGATTTATCCTCTCCGTCTTTCTTTGGAGGCATTGTGATCCCAAGATTTTGATGCTCTGATACCAAGTTGTTACGTGAAGTGTAACTTTAGATAAGAACAGATCAAACCTAGGGAAATAACGATCCTTTATATTGATGAACTGAGTAATACAAGGAAACGAGAGAAAGGTATTTGGGAGTCTCTCTCCTCCCCTTTTACAACTTTTCACCCAAAAAGTCGATAACCGTTTCCTCAATCCCAACCTTACATTAATACTACTGAAAAGATACTAAAGTAGCCTCCTCACGTGAGCTGTAGAGAGCATGTGCAGAGTGTGACACACTAACTTGACCATGGTTATTCTTTACTCTACTAAGGTAGATAACATCTTTTAGAAGCCCATTCCTGCTTCTTTGAAGATGAAGACACTCCAACACGGATCAGGCCTTTTGGGCTTTCCCGCGTTTCCTGTAATGGTAGAGGATGGGAGGGTGCTTTGCTGCATATGTATCAATACCCTCGCCATTTAAACTAACCTTGTCCTCAAGGTTGAAAAGAGGAAACTGACCTTTAATGGTGCTTACCCATTCCCAAGAACACTCAAAGTCAGGCAGCCCCTTCCACTTGATTAGAACCTCTTCCTGCCCTGAGTTTGGGTTCCTCCTCTGATCCAGAACAGCCTCAGGTGCAGCTTCAAGTACACCCTCCTCTGAAAGTTGCGGTGGTAACGCTACAGCAGCGACGGGCTCCCCAATCAACTTCTTCAGCTGAGAGACATGAAAGGTAGGGTGAATCTTAGCATCAGGAGGCAGCTTGAGACGGTAAGCCACTTTCCCGACCCTTGCTTCTACTTCGAATGGCCCATAAAACCTTGCAGCCAGCTTCTCATTCATCCTCCTAGCTAGGGACTTCTGTCTGAATGGTCGCAGCTTGACAAAGACTAAATCCCCAACTTCAAAATCCACCTCTCTGCGATGCTCATCAGCCTTTCTCTTCATTACTTGCTGTGCCTTATGCAGATGCTCTCGCAGGAGAGATATCATACCATCCCTTTCCTGTAACTTCATCTCCAAATCTGCATTGCTTGTGGAACCATTTTCGTAGCGCATCAAGGTCGGAGGGTCTCTTCCATAGACTGCCTTAAAGGGAGACATTCTAATGGCAGAGTGATAAGAAGAGTTATAGCCCAGTTCAGCCCACGGAAGAAACGATGCCCAGGACTTTGGCTTCTCGCTGGAGAAACATCGCAAATACGTCTCTAACCCTCTGTTTGTAACCTCAGTTTGCCCGTCCGACTGAGGGTGATATGCTGTGCTAAAACGCAAGTCGGTTCCTGCCAAACGAAATAACTCTTTCCAAAACAGGCTAGTAAATACCTTATCCCTGTCTGAAACAATGGATTTCGGAAAGCCATGTAGCTTGACTATTTCTTGGATAAACAACAAGGCCACATCTGTAGCTGAGAACGGGTGTTTCAATCCCAAGAAATGTGCATACTTTGTCAACCGATCCACCACCACCAGCACTGAATTGAACCCTTTCGACTTCGGTAACCCTTCTATGAAATCCATGGAGATGTCTTCCCATACATTGACGGGTATAGGAAGAGGCTGCAAGAGTCCCCCAGGTGCTAGTGTGGAGTATTTGTGTCGCTGGCACACCTGGCAGGCCGCAACGTACCTCCTAATGTCTGTCATCATCCCTGACCAGAAGAAGAGGTCTCCAATCCGTTTCTGCGTTTTTAAAATTCCTCCATGCCCACCTAACTTCCCATCATGGAACTCCTTGAGTATCAAACCAATCAGCTTTGACTGTTTTGGGACTACCAGTTTCCCGCGTCTCAGGAGCCTACCTTGGACAAGAGAATAGTCAGGGTTAGAAGAAGCATCAGCCTGCAGTGCCTGGATTATAGCCTGGAGCTCACTGTCTCTGTCCACTTCACTGCAGATATCTTCCAACTGTATCGCTGTCGGTACAGTGAGTGCCAACAGTTCCGGCATTGCTGCTTTCCTAGACAAAGCATCTGCAGCCTTATTCTCGAGACCCGGCCTGTATTGGATATCGAAATCAAACCCAAGCAGTTTTGTCAACCATCGTTGATACTCCATGTTAATTTCTCTTTGCTCCAGCAGAAATTTCAGACTCTTCTGATCTGTCCTCACCAGAAACTTACGCCCAAGCAGGTAGTGCCGCCATTTCTGAATTGAGAACACTATGGCCATCAGCTCTCGTTCGTAAATGGATTTGTGACGTTGCCTTTCCGTCAATGCTTGGCTGTAGTAAGCTATTGGTCGTTGTCCCTGCATCAATACCGCACCTAACCCCACACCTGATGCATCTGATTCCACCACAAACAGAGCTTCAAAGTCAGGAAGAGCCAACACCGGCACTGTAGTCATGGCTGTTTTCAAATGCTCAAATGCCTTAGTGGCTGTTTCACTCCATCGAAATTGATCTTTCTTAAGTAGGTCCGTTAAGGGGCGTGCTACAGCTCCATAGTTTTTGACAAACCTGCGGTAGTAGCCTGTCAAGCCGAGAAACCCTCTCAAGTCTTTCACATTGCGAGGTTGAGGCCAATCACACATTGCACTAATCTTGCTGGGATCTGCTGCTACTCCCTCAGCCGAGATCACGTGCCCCAAATACTCCACCTCTGCCCCACCAAAGTGACACTTCTTCTGATTTGCGAAAAGTTGATGTTGCTGTAGCACTTGCAGCACTATTCGCAGGTGCTCCAAGTGTTCCTCTCTGCTTCTACTGTATACCAAGATGTCATCGAAGAATACCAGGACACACTTGCGGAGGTAGCTACGAAACACGTCGTTCATGAGTGATTGGAACGTTGCTGGTGCGTTGGTCAAACCGAAAGGCATTACTAGGAATTCGTAATGCCCGTCATGTGTTCTAAAAGCCGTCTTCTGTACATCAGCATACCGTACTCGAATCTGGTGATATCCCGACCTCAAATCCAACTTTGAGAAGATTACTGCCCCATGTAGTTCGTCTAACAGCTGATCTATCATCGGTATTGGATAGCTGTCAGGCACCGTCACTGCGTTAAGGGCTCGATCGTCAACGCAAAAACCTCCAGCTCCCGTCCTTCTTCTTCACCAGCAATACCGGACTCGAAAACGGGCTGCCACTTTCATGGATAATCCCCGCTGCCATCATCACTGCTATTTGTCGCTCTATTTCCTCCTTCTGAGCCTGCGGGTAACGAAAAGGACGGACGCTAATTGGACCAGCCCCTGGTTTAAGCTCGATAGCGTGCTCTCTGCCCCTGGAAGGAGGCAGTCCTTGTGGTTCCTCAAAGACCTGAGCATACTGAGCTAGTAGCTCCACAATTTCTGCACTAGGAGGATCCTTTGACTCCACACACTGAGCTTGTAACCCTGCATACTCCACCAGCACTCCCTCTCCTTGATGCTCAAGTGCCTTTAACAATGTCTTAAGCGAGACTGATGAGTTATTCAAGCTGGGATCAGCTTTGAGTTTGAATACCATCCCATTAGTCTTGAATTGCAGCTCCTGCAGCTTCCAATTAACTTTGGTCGTCCCCAACGTCTCTAGCCACTGCATACCGAGAATCACGTCAGCACTTCCCAATTCCAACGGAAGAAAACTCCCTGTCAAGGTACAGCTCTGTATTTTCAGCTCCACGTTCTTACAGATCCCTTGACCACGAACCCTTAGACCCGAGCCCATCATCACCCCATACCCAGTAGTTCCTTCCCTCACCAACCCGAGCTTGTGAACCACCTCGTCGGAGATGAAATTATGCGAAGCTCCGCAATCAATCATCACTACCACATCTTCCTGTTTGATCGTACCCCTCAGCTTCATGGTGCGTGGAGAAGATAATCCCACCACCGAGTTGATAGAGAGCTCCGCCAGCTCTGAAATTTCAGGTGGCTGCTCCTCCTCACTGTCATCTCCATCATCCTCAACTACGCACTCTGGTTCCTTCATCTGGTTCCTTCATCTGACTCGCCTCTCCGCCGGAAGTTCCGATCAGACCTTCTACCTCCAACGTTACTCCGGCGTGGCTCTCTTCTCCTTCGATGGCCATGTCCTTCCCTTTTTGTTTCTTCTTCTCTGCGGCATCTGCGTTTAGGAACTCCTCCAAACGATCTAGTACCGTGAGCCTCAACTCCATCTTCTCCACAGTTCTCTCCAAGGCGCTCACCTTCCCCATATCTTTCTGTAAGTCTTCTACAGCCTTCTCCACCTTCGATTTATCCTCTCCGTCTTTCTTTGGAGGCATTGTGATCCCAAGATTTTGATGCTCTGATACCAAGTTGTTACGTGAAGTGTAACTTTAGATAAGAACATATCAAACTTAGGGAAATAACGATCCTTTATATTGATGAACTGAGTAATACAAGGAACGAGAGAAAGGTATTTGGGAGTCTCTCTCCTCCCCTTTTACAACTTTTCACCAAATAGTTGATAACCGTTTCCCCAATCCCAACCTTACATTAATACTACTGAAAAGATACTAAAGTAGCCTCCTCACGTGAGCTGTAGAGAACATGTGCAGAGTGTGACACACTAACTTGACCATGGTTATTCTTTACTCTACTAAGGTAGATAACATCTTTTAGAAGCCCATTCATACTTCTTTGAAGATGAAGACACTCCAACACGGATCAGGCCTTTTGGGCCTTCCCGCGTTTCCTGTAATGGTAGAGGATGGGAGGGTGCTCTGCTGCATATGTATCAGTTTCTTCCGCTCCGATTAAAGATCGCGTCTTATAGATTTCCATAGAAGATAAGAGATTACGGAATCTCTTTGAGACCAGAGAAAGCAACGGATAATTTCTTCTTGAGACACGTGCAAGAATGGTCTCTGTGATGTCGTCTGGAAGTGAAGAAAACGACGACTGCGTTGGTTCAACATCTTCGAAGGTCATGATCACGATCGGCCGAAATTGCTGTGGAGAGGAAAAGATGATAAATTTAGGGTTTACTAAACAAGATTAGGTCTTTTTAGAAAAAAACTAACGCATAAAGATCTTTTTAATTTTATTGGATGTGCCCGAAGGAACTTTAATCATCAATCACGACAAGGTCCAAAAGGGAGGAACACGTTTTAATCTCAGTTGGTCCTGGCGGAGCTCGAACCCGTGACCTTCGGCTCATAAGACCAACACTCTAACCAAGTGAGCTACGTGACCTTTTTTAATGAAAAAGGAAAAAATGCGAGACCTTCTCTCTCTTCTCTCTCTTCTCTCCCTTCTCTCCCTCCGCCGCCTAGGGTTTCTTAGCGATTTGTTCTCGTTTCCGGCACCGATGGCTCCCTCCTCTTCCTTTCCTTGTTGTTTTTCAGATCTGAGTGTCAGATCTGGTTTTGCTTTTCCCCGGTTTCGGTGTTGCGGCGATGGCTCCTTGTTCGACGGCGACGCATGCTTAGCAGCGTCGCTGGGGTCGCTGTGGCGGAATGGTGCCTTCCCGTGTGGTCGGCGTTCTCTCCGGTGTCTGCCTCGTCGTTTCTATCGGCGTTGGTTCGGACCCCCTCGCTTGCTCGCCGGCATTTCCCTCTCCGGCGGATCTCGGTTCTGTTTCTCGAGCTCCTCGTGCCGGGATGGCGTGCTCTCCGACTTTCTTCGGTGGTGAAGCGGTGGCAATCAGCTTCTCCTCCGAGAAAGGTCCCTCCAACGTCTCGGTTCTAGTTTGCTGAAGCGGCGGAGTGACGGCGATGGTAGATCTGAGTTCCTCGACTCCTGATGGTGACGATTTGGACTTTGAGGACGGGTTCTCTCGCCGTCATTTGGTGTTGAGGCTCATGTCTTGTGGCTAGCCTCGGAGTGGTGGCATTCGTTTTCTCTCGACTCGTGTGGCTCCAACGGAGGCGTCTCTTCGCGGTGGCTTTAGGCGGGTGGCTCGACGGAAGCTTCCTCGGATCGGTATGGGGGTGGTGTTACGACGGCGTCTCTTGGTCAGCGGTGTGGCCGTAGTTTCCCGCAGGTGTGTGTTCCCGATAAAGGTACGGCAGCTTCGCGTTCGTGTTTTGGTCTCGGTTCGTGTTGGCTCCAGGAGTGGTTAGGTGTAGATAGTGAAGCGATTCATGGCGTTAAATGAGGCGCCAATTTGTTGTTGCAGCTTCCTTGTAACTGTGGGAGTTGGTTCCTAAGGGGACAATGGTTTTCACGGGAATGGCGGTCGGAGGCGACTTTCTGATTGCCCGCTAGGGCTTCCATGTCGACGGTTGCAAGTTAGTACGTTACAGAATCCGGAAATCCCGTCAGTTCTCGGAGAAGTTGTAGGCATCTTTTCCCTGAGGTTTGACGACTGTCCTCGGGAGGATGCTCGTGGCCTCGGGAGGATGCTCGTGGCAACAACGATGAGAACTCTAGTTCTTCGGAGTTGCGGCAAAAACGGAATGGTTCGCGTTTTGGCGTGCTACTTTTTCGTCCGATTTTGTTTCAGTGTTTGTTTTTCATGTCTCGCTTTCCGGTTCCTTAGCCTTTCAGTGTTATATGATGTATTATTTGTCGTTGTTTCGTTTTGTTTGTAGTTTCTTTTCGGTTCATCTGCTTTTTTAGTTGTATCTCTGTAACCTTTGCCAAAATTTTAAAATAGTATAAAACTTAACATTTTTACCAAAAAAAGAAAAAAAAAAACTTTTTAATATGTATCTCTTCTTTTGCTAAAATATATTTATAGGGAAAATTGCATTTTAAACATTCAGGGATGAAAAATGTAGCACTTTAAACCTTGAGAGATTTGCACTAGCACTTTAAACTTTCAAGATAACGAAACTAACACATTAAACCTTCAATGTGGCAACTTTGTTCGCCCCGCCAAAAATGTGATTGGAACTGTTCAGTTTCCGGTAAAAAGATGGTGATGTTTTTTTTTTTTTTGTCAACAGCTTAAATACCTAGAACGGTTCAGAAATCCAAACAAGAGGTACCGAGTCTACAAAAGTAATATCAACTGGGTAGACACGAGCACTCCTTGCCAACTTATCTGTCGTTGTGTTGTTTGCGCGTGGAATGAGTGAGATTGAGAAAAAAAAAAACACCTCCTTACTCTTCACGAATTCCTCCAAGTGTAATGCAAAAGCCAACTAATCTTCGGGTGTAGACACCATCTATACCAACTCGGAACAGTCTGTTGCAAAAGTTATTGCCGTCTTCTGGTTTGCATTCAAACAATGCATGGCCCAAATGAGTGCTTCCAATTCTGCATGTAGGGGGGGGGGGGAGAGGCTTCTTCGTATATTTCTTGCTCCCATTATAGTCCATTCGACGCTTTCCTGAAAGCAGTGCCAACCTAATCCGGAAAAATTATGTCTCCTTCTCTTGAAACTATGAGTGCTTCCAATTTGAAGTTTTTAATGGGATTTTAGACCCTGTAGATTCTGGAGTTTCAATTTTTATCATGTATTATTTTAGTAATGTTCTAAAATTCTCTTGGAATTTTTGGGGCGTAACAATTTACAAGATAGAATATTTATGCATCAATCAAATTACATTAAAAAATGGTGAAAAACGTTTGAAAATGGATAAAGTGAATCATTTGAGTACTACAATGGTTAATAGATCACTCGATATTGAAAAAGATCTATTTCGACCTTGCAAAGATAACAAGAAAGTATTAGGTCCTGAAACATTTTATATGAG
>PKML01038684.1:22292-61095 GCA_002933935.1 Eutrema yunnanense
CGTCGCAAACTTGCGAATATGCGACGGATTTGCGAGGGAGAGTTGCCTTTGCAAATTTGCGACGGAATTTTTCTCGTCGCAAATTTGCGATGGATATGCGAAGGAAATTTGCCGTTGCAAATTTGCGAGGGACTCTATCTCGTCGCAAATTTGCGACGGAGTTGCGAGGGAATTTGGCCGTAGCAAATTTGCGAGGGAGTATATCTCGTCGCAAATTTGCGACGGATTTGCGACGGAATTTGGCCGTTGCAATTTTGCGAGGGAAATTGTTTCGTCACAAATTTGCGACGGATTTGCGAGGAAAACTGTTTTGCGACGACTGATTTGCGACGGAAGTAGTGTCGTCGCAATTCCGTCGCAAAGCGTGATTTGCGACGGATTTGCTATGGATTTTTCCATCGCAAAACGGTTGTTTTCTTGTAGTGATAGTGTTACCGAACAATACCAAGTAATACCGAAACCGGATTTAAAAGTTAAATACCTCTTCTCTTCTCGTACGTCTAGTACTATACTTCCTACCAATCATCTTCTCCTTCTCCTTATCCATCTCAATTGCCACCTGACGTCTCCCTTCTTCTCCTTCTTCTTCTCCTACCTGCTCTCCTTGTCCTTCTTTTCTTCCCTCTTTCACGTATTCTTCAACGGAGTTGAGTCTTCTATCAATGCCATCCATGCGGTCCCTGATTTGGAGAAACTGATCGTCCATACTTTTCTTCAAGCACTGTAGCTGTACAAATCCAACCGGACCGACATTGACATTCTCCCTAGCCACAACACGATTATGGACCCTCTCCTTATCATCTCCTCGGGCAGCAACATCAATGTTGAATAGCTCTTTCCAAAATATCGGCTTCCCTTCGTCTATTAGACGCTTCGACCAACTGTCAGGAAGTACATCAGAGAAATCTGGCTCCTCATACTCCCCACCCACGATTCGAGCCAACATAATTTCCTCATACAAGGATGGTTGCAAGATATTGTGAATGTCCTGTGAATATAAAAAATTTCAATTTAAAACAAGTACATGCTACGTAAATAATGGAAAACCTATAAGATGATTTTCAACCTTATTATCACCAAGTGCTTCATATAATTCCGATAAAGGAAAACCTTTGAGTGCGAATGGTCGCCACTTTTGTTTGCACATCCTAGGACAATCCATCTCTGCTCTTCTAACATCTTCTCTGTATTTGATCTTCAGAGTTGGGATTGCCTCAAAAGCTAAAATCTATAAATAACACTCCAAATTAGACATAAAATCATAAAATCATAAAAACAAGAAAATGATTACTTACCTCCAACGGAGTAACAAAGCTTGGAAAGGTCCATGAATCTGTTTCGATGACCCCATTGAAATGCTTCATTGTATGATCAATTTCCTACATATTCACTTCGAAGGAAAACTGCCCCCATGGGAATGTCCGACACGCTTCAAGATCGTTCACAATCCTAAGAAAAAACGGCTCCACAGATGGTGCTCTCGGGCCGGTCTTCGACTTTCCACTTATTATGCTAGCTAAGAAGTAGACGACACACATTTTCAAACGATCTGGACAAGCTCGCATCTTCCCGAGCTTTTCTTCAACAGCAGCAATTGAGGGGACGGTTCTTTTCTTAAAATGCCTCGACTTGAACTCATCATTTCCCATTCTCTCAAAGTCATCTTCTGGATACGGACGACAGTCTAATCCAGATAGGAGTGCATGTTCTCTTAGAGAATAGCGGATGGGAACACCATTAACAACAAACCAACATTCCTTCCTCTTATTTGTACTTGTCGTGCGAAGAAGAAGCAACCACATACCCATCACCTTATAATATGGGTCCCTATGCATGTGCCAAAAATGCTTGAACTGCGGATGCTCTGTAAACCACCTCAGCTCGTCGGGTTGAAGTCCTATAGACTCCAATTTCTCCACTGCTTTGTGGATAAAGCACCTTGTTCCCAACTTGATTACCTTGTTATACTCACTTGTATCGAAGAACATCCTCTCAGGTTGCAATGGCTGGTCTTCCTCCTCGATATACGTTCGCTTCCGCCACAGTGTTAACTGACTACCCTCACCATTCACTCCCGACGGTTCTGGGGGCGAGTTTGTATACATTTCCGGAACCCGATGAGTCTCAATTTCTTCGATAACAGCCATAACAGAAGTTCTACGAAGTTATAACACAACCCATTAGCATCCGAAATCCAACTCTACACAAAAATCGAATTCCTTTGTTTCTACACAAAACTCGAATTCCTTTGTTTCTACACAAAACTCGAATCCCAAATTTCATAGTTGAAAGATGTACACAGAAGAATAAGAGGAAGGACGAACCTGATTTAGAGACGCGAATTCGATTCTCCAGTAATCACTAACAATGTCTTCATTGTACGCTTTAGTACTAAATAGGAGGGAAAAACTTTCAAATCGACACAAGTATTTGGGAAAGATTCGCTAATTTTAGGTTTTCATTTTGGGTGTAACCCGCACTACAAGAAAAAGGCGTGTTGGTAGCGCGAAAAAATGCTATCGTAGCCTTTGGTAGCGTATTTTAAAACGCTAGGTTCGCCGCAGCTACAGTAGACCCCCCCCCCTATCGTAGCATTTTATTAAATGCTACGTTAGTCTGACCTATTATAGCGCAAATCAAAAGCTATAGAAATTAATTTCCTAGCGTCATATTCGTGCTATTCTTAGAGTTTTCGTATCTTATTTTTAATGCTGTAATTTGTTTTATAGTGACAATTGTTAAACGCCATTGATTATTTATTAATGGCGTTTTTGTCGTGCTGTAAGATAATCTATAGTAGGAGATTAAAAATGCCATTGATTATTGTTTCATGGCATTTTTTTCGTGCTGTAATACTAATTATGATAACAAATATAAAATGCAACCGAATATTTAATTTCTATCGTGCTATAATTGTATTGCTATATATTGAGATGATATTACGTAATTAATATAATTAACATTAATTAAAAACAATTATATCATAAAATATATAACTAGATTTTCCATTAAAATTCTAAAACAACAAAATCATAACATACAAAACATGAAATCTTAAACATACCATGTAACCATCAAACATAGACAAAAGCAAAACACTAGTATTTACAACAGCATCGATACCATGTCTCTAGTCTCTACGACGAGACTTGCCTCGTGAGGACTGTCCTTGTTCTTGTTTCGGCCTTTTCATTGGAGTGGATCGGGCATTGTTACTGAGGTTTCGCAAAGCTCTCTGGTACATCGGATCGATGTCTTCTTCATCATCCTCTCTGCGTATCAAGTAGCCCATAGCGCGTCTATATTCTTCTATTGTGATCTCCTCCACGTCACTGCAGTCACTTCCTTGATCGTCATTAGCATCTTCTTCTGGTTGTTGGCGGACTTGTGGTTTCACTCCGAATGCTGGGAGTCCGCATACGATTTCTTTCCTTGCTTTCATCGTAACTACAGTTTCTACATTAGCAAAGTGAACACAAGTTAGTATTTATGAAGTTGTCAACTTTAACAAGTCATATTTCCGATTAAACAACTCAGACAAATCCATGAAATGACACAAATTTGAACAGAAACAAATCAAAGAAATTCACCAGACATACATGACAAGTGGTGAAAAACGTAGATGTGAAATTGCTGAGAGATAATACAAATACCTTGTGAGAGTGACGAGACCTAGTGTGAAAAGCCTGACAGTGTGAGTTTTAGATCCAACCTGCACAGCAATAAGATGCTTGTCTGGATTTATAATGCCCAATTACATAGATCACAAACGAGTAAGAATAATAAATAAAAAAGGATTACCTGAATCTGGCAACGGATATTGAGTCTCCTGCTTATCTTCGTCTTAGGTCGCCACAAAGATCTCTAGGGCTTCAAAGCTTCCTACAATGAGAAGTTCGTAATTAGATAAATCTAATAACTTTGAGAGATATGAGTAAAACCTAGGGTTTAGGGCTCGATTACCTTTCATGGGTTCTTCTTCGATGTGTCAAGTGGACGAGTGCGACAGAGATGCAGAGGTAAATCGAGGGGACGGAGACGCAGAGGTAAATCGAGGAGACGGAGAGTCGGATGCAAATCGAGTCGACGAAGAGACGGATGGAAATCGAGGATACAAAGAGATCGTCGTAGGAAAATTGAGCGTAAGAATATCGCCGGAGATGGATTTGTGGTGGCGACAGAGATTGAGAGTTTAAGAGTTTGAGAGAAAATGAGAGGATTTCTCTCAACTAAACCCTAGAAAATGAAGATGAGTCCTTTGGAATGCCGAGAGAGAGAGANGAAGATGAAGACACTCCAACACGGATCAGGCCTTTTGGGCTTTCCCGCGTTTCCTGTAATGGTAGAGGATGGGAGGGTGCTTTGCTGCATATGTATCACAGGTCTTAATAGGCTTAAACAAACACAATCTCTCCAAGAAACTCATAAGCAAAACATAGGCAAAATCAAGAGGGTTTTAGTTCCTAAGTTTTCTGGGGAAAAAAGGCTTTAAAAGGTAGAGTTGTGTACATAAAATATAGCTTCATTGATCTTCTGGCTAACTCATCACATATCATCATTGCAAGCTGGGAGTATAAGACCAATCAGTAATGATTCTTTCATTAAATTCTATATATAAACAACTCAAATGCAATAACCAACAAGATGAAAACACACACTTTCCATAAAAAATTGTCGGATACATATTTTCTTTCAAGAAGAATATGTAAGAACACCAGTTTAGAAACACAATGCAGCATGAAACATTCTATTTTGTTTATATTTATATATATATATATATTTATGGATTGTTTTTACATGGCTTACTCTTTCTACTGAGCATGCCTGTCTGCAATCTGTGATAAATAAAGACCAAACTATTTTACATATCTTTTATCAACATTGATTTTTTCTTTTCTTCCACACAAACATCATATATGTTTACCGGGATGTATATGGTTCCAGAACCATGAACCCTCAAAGTTTTGGAATCACTATCCTCAGAAGCTCATCCCTGCTCCAAATGCAATAATATATTGGGCGTTACTTGTTAGCGCTCTCTATAAAACTTGCCATATTCTAGATATCTAATTCATGCTAGTGACTGGCTAAGAGTTCAAATTGGAATCTAAAACCTACTTTTTAGGTGTGCACTAGCTATAAACCCACTAATCATAACGTTGGGGTTTAGAGAAGTATAGTTTCTACTTACATAAATTCAGCGGAAACATTATCCTTGTTCACATTGCTGGGGAGTGGCCAGGAAACTTTGAATGGTCCTTGTAGTATTTCTTGCTTGTGATATCCAAAGATTGAATCTTTGGTGCCTGCATCAACTTTTTGACAGATAGATGTGCGCCTCCCTGTCACAGACAAGCTGCAGCAGCACGGGTAAGTACCTTTGTTACACAATGCGTATTAAGTAAAGTAAACATGTGTCAAGATGCGTAATAATTACTTTGTGTTGTCAACCTCCACTCTTATATCATTGATACTGGCCCATGGTAGCTCTGCCGCCACAACATAGTTGTGTTCAAGTTCTGCAACATTCGATCTTGGAGACCAAACAGTCCCTGCAAAAAAAAACAAGCTTCTATAAGTTCTCATGTTTGAAGTACGGTTGCTAGCTCCTGCACTTTTGGCTATAGATTCAGGTCGATGACAACTATGTGTTTGCAGTATCAAATTTCAGAAAACATTAAGATTTTATTATAAATAAATAAAAAGGGTATCAGATTATAGGATGTATCAGTATCCTGTATTTGTATGCGTACCTAAATTGGCTAACTTAGGAAGGTCGGCCTTATATGGCTTTTTCCAGTTTTCCTCTTGCTGATATAGTGAAGAATCAGAGTTTTCTTTCTCCTTAATCTCCCGTGGAAGTACTAGATCGGCTCTGCGAATCGAAGACCATGGAAAACCCATAAAGTCATTGCCGTCGCGAGTAGCTTTAGCAGCTATTCTGTTCTCATCAATTTCTTCGTCGCCGCGAGGAGCTTTAGCTTTGGACGAACCGGTTAGCGCTACACAAACCGTCGTTGCTGAAGCTCAAGCAGTGAAGCCGTCGACGTCGCCGTCGCCGTTCAGTGAGACCCAGACGATTACGGCGCCTAATCTGAAAGCCCAATCATCATCGGATCTTCCGGAGGGATCGCAATGGCGGTACAACGAGTTTCTAAAAGCGGTGAAGAAAGGTAAAGTAGAGAGAGTCAGGTTTAGCAAAGACGGTTCCGTTCTTCAGCTTACCGCCGGTGATGAAGAAGAAGACGTGACTTGATGGGGATTCGGATGGGACGAGGGCGTACGTACGATTAAGGCCAAGATAACGAGAAGCGAGAGTGGGACAAGGGGAATGAGGAAGAGAAGGAAGAAAGTAGAAATCGCCGCCATGGATCTCGTCACAAGCTCCGTTTGGGATGATTGATTTTACAGTTTAATAGAGGATAGTTTAGTCTTTTTTCCTTTTAATGAATGCTAGTTTTGGGATTTTTAACCTTGTGTGCTAAATTATTGAACTTTAAGTTTTTTGGTGCTATTTTGTAGAATTGCCCTTTAAATAATTATAAATTTTATAAACTAGTTTTCATTCCACCTTATCCATGACTCCACGATTTGTTTTTTTCTTTTAATTTTATATATTTCATCATAAAACTGTTTTATTAAAATATTCTTTATATTTGTTAGAAAAAATAATAATTAGTTTAGCACGTTTAAGATTTAATTAATATTTTTTATTTTTTAGATTTGCATTTGCTATTGGTAAATTGATTATACATAAATTTTCTTTGAATTTTTAATTTTATAGAACTAAATTTAATTATTAGTATATATAATTTTTTTCTTAAAACGGTTATGGTTAAAAAATTTACGGTTTTAACATTGCGGTTAACCAATGGTTTTGATACGATTACAGTTAATTAACAGTTACGGTTAATAATTTTTTAACCATAACTAATATATTTTTACGGTTAACGGTTACAGTTTTTAACCGTCTAACACAATTACAGTCTGGTTACAATTTGAAACGATACAGTTACGGTCCAAAATACGATTATGGTTCCATTTTGATCATGCCTAGTTAAAATCCTATAAAAAAAAACAGTTTTCATGAAACTGTAGTCCACCTTTCGACAAAAGAAAATTTAAACACCTTTTTTAAGTCAAAGCTCTGAGATAAAGAGTTTAAAAGATAGAAAGAAACAGCACAACATAGAATTTCCGAATTCAAGCCAATGATAAAAGGAAAAACAAAAATTGAAATGTTACATAACTAAAACCATTCTCAAAAGGAATGGGTAGGAGAGTCAAAGCCCTAAATCTAGAACAAATTATAAAGAAAACATATATAAACCAAAATCTTTGTTTCTTTAAGCCAAAAACCAAACCCAACAAAAAATAAATTACAAACTAATTCTTCGGTAGAGATAAAGGAACAAGAACCTCTGAATCATTCATTCTTGGTTGCCCTAAAACTTATAGAAGAGATTCAGCTGATTTTCTTCGTTCCTTAGCGGCCACCACGGTAGTAACCGTTGCCTCTTGGCCTGTAGTCACTTCCATCTTGGTTTCCTCTCCCCGACACACCACGGGAACCAAACCGGCCTCTTTGAGCTTCTGTTGGGTAACCACCCCTTCCGCGTCCTCCTCGTCCTGATAAGTCGATAGAAATAACAGTCACAATGAGTTACTTGCTCAAGAGGACTTTACAAGACAGTAGACACTCAAGTAATTTTTGGGCACAGAGCACGGTTTCAAAAGATGACTTACTTGCTCCACGAACACCAGCGGGATTGGGTCTTCGTTCCTCAATGTATACTTGCCTTCCACCCAAGTATATAGGAGAAGCCTATTTACCAAACAGAGGGAAACCCATAAGAACAAACCTAATGGGAACAGAAGAAGACAATTAATCTACTGAGGAGTTGTGTGGTTGTAATTGTCCATAAAAATCTAGACCTTAATAGCATTCTCGACGGAGGTCATGTCCTCAAACTCAACAAAAGCATAGCAAACGCCAATAACATCCTGCGTATTTGGTTGCGAAAGATTGTTAGCTTTGGTTATTCGTATCACTTATAAACAAAAACAAATTAAAAAAGCAAAAAAAAACAAGGAAATGACAATTATTACCTTGCGGGTTCTGAGGAAAACACCATCAGGCTTGATTGTACCAAAGTTCTTAAACTCTTCTTCGATTTCAGAAGAAGATATGTCGGAAGGCAAATTCCTAACGTACACTGATTTGATCTCAACTGCAACAAGCCAAAACAATAAATGAATATACATTTACAAAATGACAAATAATATCACATAGCACAACATCCTAGTCTAATTCACTTCTCTAACCATTTACATACTTACATGCGATTTTGAGTATATGAGTAAAGTTCAAATTTTTTACTGGTCCAAAGTATAGAACAACTTACAGTCTTCAAATCCGAAGCCATCTTCTGCCTCTGCTCCATAGTCAGTAACATACTGGGAAGAAGCGTTTGATTGCTGAGCAGGGGCAAGAGGCGCAGCCACTTGAGGGGAAGGAGTCCGCAGTGGTTGATCCCACTCATTTATATCTTGAGAGTTCTTGGTATACGATGGTTGTGTAGCAGCTACAGGCACAGCAGCTGCTTCCTTCGCAACCCGTAACTGAGGAAAAGAGAAAACAACACATCTCCAATTAATCAGCCAATTTTCTATAGCCTAACTAAGAAAAACCAAAGTAGACTACAAATGACGAAAACGAATCATCATTATCAATCATGGTACGAGATCACTATCCCCATTACTCACCATTATCTTTTAAAAGAGAGTCTACAATCTATTATGAGTGGCTCACTTGACACAAATATGAATGAACACAGCAAGATATGTGCTTCCATGATGATTTTATTTCCAATAGATATGTTATTCGTATACTATACTGAAAAAAACTACTCATGACCATAGAGAGTGTGTACTTACAATGGAAGCATAACTCATCTTTGATTTTTCACCAACGGGTTCCTCAGTTGGGGCAGCCCAAGGTTCATGTCCCACATCAACCACAACTTCCTCCCTAGGTGTTTCCTCAACCGCGACTTCATCCTCATAGTCTTCATGCTGAGGTTGATGTTTGTCCTCTTGCAGGCTGTACTTATCGACAAGATCATCCTTGATTTGGACTGCGTTCACGTAATCTCTTGCCTCTTGCTCCAGAACATAGTCAGGAACTGGAAACTCAAAACGCTTATGTCAATTTTTATATTCAACATAAAAACAAACAGATTCATCCCTTTGAATCTGTTTATGCATCTTCCAAGTCAAAAATATGCACAAACCATCTATAATTTTTTTGCTTTTTTGAGACTTGGTGAACAAACCTTGGGGTTCTGGATGAGGGCTTGGAGGATTAAGCTGAGCCTCGTGCTTGGTTTCGGACAAATAAGAAGGTTGATGATAGAAGACAGTCCCCTCGTCAATAAACTGGAATATATCATTGAGAACAAAATAACCCTTCTCCTGAGGAGCAAGGAAGAAGGTCTGCATGAAACTCCTTCTGTTTCTGGTTTTCACAGAGCCTGAAACGGCCACAAGAACACCACCCTCCCACGACTCAACCGAATTGATTGTCTTCACTTCGATCGCAGTGAAATTCAGTGACAGGACCATGTTGTGAATTTGCTGCAGTCACAGAGAAATCGGAAAGAAAAACAAAAGACTTGTCAAAATCCTAAATCAAGTAAAGAACAAACCTTTACGAATCGAACAAAGAGGGTTATTCGCTCTTTGCATCCTCAAATCATCAAATAGATAAACAAGATTGAATCCTATGAACTGAAAAAGAAAGAAACAAATTCACACGGATCGCTGTTCTTGAGGGTTTACCAGCAAAGTATTCGCAGTCTCGCTCGAATCACCATCCACACGGATCGCTGTACTACTCTCGGAATAAAACTGATGAATAAGATCTGGCTGCTGCTGCAACACTTGATAGTACTGACCCACAAAGTACGAACCCACCTGCACACACACAAACACCGATTCGACTAGTCAACAAACCAGTAATCTCATCGTAAGGAGACAAAAACAAATTTTTGAAACGAAACTCGCCTGCATCGCTCCAGGATAAGGAGTCGCCATTATTAACACTACTAAAGCTCAAAATACGAGCGAGTAAACAAACCAAGATCTGGTTTTGATAAAAACAACACCCTAAGATTCGAAGGAGATCGAAACGAAAGAAAACCCGTCAAGAAGAAGAGCTTCCCCAAGTTAAACTAGCTATTCTCTCTTTTCAATTCAAGAAGAACAGATCTGAGAAGGATGAAGAAGAAGAAGAAGAAGAAGAGAGATTTATATAGGGTTTACAGACAAAATAAATGGTGTTCTTTAGAGATCTACGATAAATGGGAAAAAAGAAGGGTTTTTAATTTTTGGGTGTAAGATAGGGTAAGGGATTTAAGAGGAGGCGCTCTGTTTAGAGATATGTGACCTTATCTTTCTTTCTCTCATTAATTTGCCCCAAACGTTTTTTGGTTGTACTTAAATAACCCTGAACTTTTTGATTTTGTTAATAATTACAATATAGATCTTGGTTTTTGACTTTTGTGTAGTAAACATAGATTAGTAATCTCACCCAAAAGTTTTGAGTTCGTGAAATATAGACTTAAATATATATAATTTGGGGAAGTTTCTTGGTCGACCAAAAATTTATTAATGTTTTTTTTTATTAAAGCATTTTCATAATTCATTAATATTTCTATACCATAATATATAGAGTTTGATTCTCAGAAAATATGATTTAATGCATATTAATGGAGAAGATTTCCATCGTGGTGCAAATAAAATTGTTTATTGCGGTTTTGCATGTCAAGAATAAAGTTTTCTATTGTGAATATGGTACGGGTAGATTAGTATGTTATTGTTACCAGGTTAGTCTGTGCGGGTATTTTTATTTAGAAGTTTTTTACTGCTTTTTTTGAAAAATTATTCGTAACAAATGCAGATCTAGAGAGACATCATGCCATCTGATATTCCGATTACTACTACGAAGTCGTAACCCATCATATATATCCATTAAGCCAAATATCTATGTTCCTACTATGAATCATGCAACATATATTTATCCAAGATATTTAAACCATAATATGAACACATGTGTTGCTATAAAAACACAAAAGGTTACAGCGAAAGCGTACCATGAATAGTTTAAGTAGCCATGAAACGAGCCGCCAGCATCCAAATCTTTACCATTCCCTTTTTTCTTAGTATCTGAATCATGATAAGCATTAGGCAGGCTCTGACCTTTAAAGTAAGATCCCAGAACTGATAGCCCATCACCAACGCCTGGCTCACCAATACCACCCATCTGGCTCAACTGCAACAAATCATGGCTCAACCCACCATGGGTTAGAGCACTCGCCAACATCGGATACATGTAACCTCATCCGACTGTTGCTGCTAAAGCTGGATTCCCTGGTTCCCTAGCATAAACGGCGATGCAGTCATTCCACCACTGGTAAATACATGTTGCCCTTGCGCTTGCTGTTGCTGGGGTTGGCCCTGATTAGCCATCGAACCTAAACTTATCTTCACCGGACCCGCCTGGTGAAGCCCCTTTCCCAACGCCGCATGGCCCATTGAAGCAAGTTGGCATGTCGTCGTTCGATTAAGAATCCTCTTCTTCGGCTCCTTAAGCGCCTTTGTTGCTCATTTCCCCGTCCGAAACCTTTAGCCTTGCCCCTTGTAATTCAAGAGATTGAATCCGCGATCACTACTATTCCAAAACGAATCATGGATGGAAGAGCCTTGTTTATATGTTATATATATTTTCTAATTTGTGTTTAGTAAAATATGATTAAAAAAAATTAGTTTAACAAATACAACATAATTCGAGATATATGTCATTTGATGAATTTGTTTTAATACTGTATAGTTAATTTGTGTTCTCCAATTTTCTTTATTATTAGACTAAAATAAATATAAAATAAAACAATGAGTTTATAATATTGTGATGAGCCCATGTGTGTTTACAAATAAAACTGTTTGACTTTCATCTTCTTGTAATCTATTTGTCTTCTTTTATAGGGTTTGCATTCGTCTCCCCCAAACTTTGAAACCATTCACTATGTGTTACCACCATGTTCTGATGCGACCATGTGAATTATTTATCACCATCAAAGAGTCTTATGGCATAACAATTTTCTTTGAAATTTTTATGTGTAACGCTTCTAACTGTTCGAATAACTTCATAGTTCATATAATTTCTTTTGTAATTTATCATCATTCGTAGATAATATAGCTCACATCCTAATGAATGAATGTTAAATGTCTTATTGGTGTTCTTTCCTCTTTGTCGTTTTTTTATCCTAAACAAATATTGTAGGAAATTTGTCATATGCTAGATTGTTTGTATGCCAAAAAGTAGCCAAATTTTCTTCTTGTGGGGCCATAAGATGAAATCTATAAATAACATACTTAAAAGAATCAACACTTGCAATAATATACATAATACATATGTTAAGTTTGTATTTAAAAGAACAATTTCACATACCTTTGAATTTAGATAGAATTTGTAATATGAATAGAATATCAACCATTGAGTGGGTATTTTATATTTGTTTTCTTTATATATATTAAATGTTTTAAGTTAATTTTTTCTTTTCGTTTTTTGTAGATACATTTTAGATATATGAATAACATGAATTTAGACTTGTTTTAGTTATTTGTTTTTACTTTGAAATACAATGAATTTGGCAATGATTGTGTTAAATGCGTAAGTAAGTTAGATAGAATGTGTGGCAATGAATTTGGCAAAAAATTACCATAAGTAAGTTAAAAAAATGTTTTTTTAGATTTTTAAATTAGATAGAAGGTGGTATGTAGTTGAATAGAAGTTGAAATAAAGTTATTAAGGTTTTTTTAATCTTAAATTTATTGAGAAAATATTAAGAAAAACAAAAAAATAACCAATAAAGGGGAAACAAGTATCGACGTTGGAAAGCTCTCTTCTCTCTTGATAAGGGAGATAATTGTAGTAAATAATAATTCAGACCGAAAAAAACTTCTTTAATTGGGATATCAATTTTGGTAGCAAGTTAAAAAAATACATCAATTAAATTATTATTTTTTGAGTAATAGCATTTATGCTGTTAATTAACGCTAAACTTTATATTGACAACTGGCATTAAATCAGTTAAATCGGAACTGAACCCGAATATATTTTGGATCCAAAACTGTTCTTCAATCTATTATCCCAACCGATCAAAATCCAAAAAAAAACGAACCGATTTTCTTTCGGTTTCAGTATTGTTCTTAAATCCCTATACTCGAGCTTTCCAAAACCCAATAAAACGAAACAAATAACCGAATGTGTCTACTAGTGAAATCAGAAAATCATTAACACGTAGGACGTACCCTATTAAAACAAATTATCTTATTTCCTCTCATGAATTTAACCCCATAAGTTTTGAGGTTGTACATAAATACCCAAACTTTCGCTATTACAATATGGATCTTGTCTAAGCCATGTTCTCAAAACTCCCTATTTCTATTTCCAAAATCTCATATATCCCTAATTAATCTCATATATTCCTTATGAACAAGTTCTCCTATGTCATTCTGAGGAATTTTTAAATCATTAATATCCCCGGCTATTCTCTATCGCCCCTCACTTTAATGAAACGACAAAAATACCCCTGAGCTTTTTTAAATGAAATATCACCGTCCTAGTCATACTATTATACCACGTAGAGAAGATTCGAACCCTGATCGTGCGCGCGCGGGTGACGAGCGTGGAGCTCGCAACCACTGAGCTACCGTGTTTTTCGTTGTCCTCTTACCGATTTAATTATATTTAACCCTTACAACCCTTCATTAAAGGTAACATTGTCATTTTAACAGACAGGGACATCTGAGCTCTTTTTTTTAATCAAAAGGATATATTAGCCCTTGACTCTATCCCTTATCTTTAATGAAATATGAGAAGACGAAAATGCCCTTACTCATTTTCAGAAAATATTAAAAAAAAAAAACAAATCGTGCGCCGTCTTTTACTCACACGTGCGCCAAATTTACACATAGTTTTACAGGATATAGTAGTTATACGAAAGTTCTCAATAGTTTTACTTTGGGTGTTTTCAATTTTAATTAGTATTACCTATCCTTAAATTTTGTTTTTTTAGTTTTACTGTTGATTTAACTAGATAAACATATAATTCTGAGTGTTTTATGCATTAATATGTTTAAAAACGAGATTTATGTAACTTTTTCATCCTAAGTTGGTTATTATTTACAAAATGACATTAAAAGTATAAGGACTATATTGTGTAGATTATTTCATAACAACCCAATATGATATAATTTCGCAATTTCCACTTAATACATGTTGTAATATTTATTTATGACGTTTACGACGCCAATAAGTATGTTGAGTAATTTTGGTTTAGGTTTTGTAAAATCAAAATAATTTGTTTTCCATTTTCAACTTTAATCAGTAATACCAGTTTGACCAGTTATACGTTCTTTGCTTAGTATTACCAGTTTGACAAGTTTGACTTTAATCAGTAATGCCACTTTGACCAGTTCTATAGATACATATTTTACAAAACAATACGTTCTTTGCTTAGTAATACAATTTTGACTAGTTTGACTTTAATCATTAATACTAATTTGACCAGTTATACGTTTTGTTGCTTAGTAATACCAGTTTGACCAGTTTGACTTTAATCAGTAATACCAGTTTGACCAGTTATACGTCTACATATATTGTTTTACAAAACAAAAGCTGAAGATAAAATCAAACACTACTACAATTTCCAAATAACAACCATTGGAGTCCTTGGACGCCGTTCCCCAGCCAATTATCTGTCCGAACCGGAGATCGCTCCTTCTCTCCTTCTTCTTCTACCTCTTCATTCGTTTGAACTTCCACAACCGGTTCCGAACCACCACTTCTGAGACAACCGGTTCCGAACCCCTAATATCTTCTAACAGAGCAATCGTCTTTCCCCCCTTTTATCGTTGGTCCCATTTTTGTCTTCTTCGATCGAATTCGAAAATTGGAGTTATGCCTAGTTTTACGAAGATCCGTTAGAAAGGTTTGAGTGAGAGTGAGATTGAGATTGTGCGAGGAGTGATGGACACGAGTTGTGTGTTTTCGATTTTAATTTTTTTTTTTTTGCAATCGGGTTAGATCCGATAGGTTTTGGATGGGTGGATAAAACCCTGGTAACCCTGGTATGAGATGTAATTTTTTTATTTTGACTAGGATAAAAAGTAAAACACCTGTTTTTGGAATTAAAAATAAATCAAAAAAAAATTTATTTTAGAAAAGGGAGTTTTCAGACTTGTGTTTTAAATTTAGGGACATACGAGAAATCTCCTCTTGTCTTCCCATTCTCATGAATATAACCCCATAATTGTTGAGGTCGCGCTAAAACAAACCCAAACTGTTTTGATTTTGCAACATAATCGGTTACCACCCAATAGGACCAACCAACGGAAGAAAGGCCAAACATATTCTTTCTTTTTTTCCAAAGAACATTCCTTCTTCATAAGACGAATGAACATACTTTTGACCATTACCAGAAGATTTCGAAGAGTGACGTTTACTCTTTTTTTGACTAAACTAATGTCTCCGTAATACAGAACAGAGTAACTAGTAAACATTAAGACACAAGAGAGAAACACTCATGTAGCCGATGGTCAGGTCACGATGGAGTTAGCCGTAGTAAGAGCCGTAGTATGCTTGAGGAGCAGGCGCAACCGGTGCTATGGCTGCAGTTGCACTTGGAGCTGCATAACTTTGAGCCGGGTATGTCTGAAAAGTTTACAAAGAAGACAAATTTGTAAAACTCCAAATCCTTTAGTTCATCAAAAAAAAAAAAAAATAACTAACTTGCAAAAAATCAGTCTGGTCAACAATTTTTACATCAGTAAAAGGAAGATTATGTACCTGAGCAGGATATGTACCATAAGCAGCGGCTTGCGGTGCCTGTGGTGCGGTATAGCCAGCAGGATAACCACCATAAGCTGCCTACAATTATATGGTTTAGTAACCAATATACTACTTGATTCAAATTATGATTAATATATGTCTCTAATGCTTATGTCTAATGCACACTATGTAAAAAAAATATGAATGAGCCCTTGTATCTTTTGACACATTCTTGATAAATAAAAATCGTGTTTATTCAACAGTTTCAATACTAATTTAAACAAAGTGCAAAGTTTAACCAATGTTATAATCAATTACTTGATTTATCACTTAGCTTACCTGTTGGCCATAACTAGGATTCCATTGTTGAGGCTGTGCAGGAACGGTTTCTGCTTGTGGCCAAGTCTGAGGCTGTGTTGCATAGTTAGCAGGCCACTGACTCTGTGCATTTGGAACTGGCTGAGCAGGTGGGGTGGTTCCATCGTACGTTTTTGCTATCTTAGTCTTGTCTGAAGATAGAAAATCTTCTGCGCTACGTTTTTTCAGCTCCGGTGTAGTTCGATGAGGTAGAAAGAGTTTGGCGTGTTGATTTTCTGCTTTTTTTATGGACTTAACGTCTCCAAATAGGCCGAGGAACTGTAAAAGCCATGCACCCAACTGAATTAGAACCAATCAAATAGATATATATTTAGATTGATGATAACGTCTCCAAATAGGTTTAGAAATTGTGTTTTTCTTTTTAGTTACCTCAAGATAGATTGATGATAGCTCTTCCCTCTCAGTGGAACTAGCAATATTATGCGTGTCTGCATTTGGTCTTATTACTTTCTCGACAAGTGGCCCTAGGTAATTAATCTGCCTTGGTGGCGACTGGATCGTCTCAAAATGAATCAAAGCCTATAGATAGTGTCCATGACAAGATGTTATTGCTCGTCACACACAGAAAAAAAAAAGATCAACCAAGTTAAATTTAATTAACAAACCTCCAAGAGAGGTTTTGATGGTTGTACGTAGTCAAGTGCTTCGACTAAAATCTTCCTAGCTTTCTCCGCATCCCCAGAAACCTGAGAAGGCAAATGTGAAAAATAAGATGCCAAACCTATTAAACAATCCTCCTTCCAAAATTAACAAAAAGAAACCAAAGCTATAAACTCCGCAGTTTATATTTCTAGCAGATCACGGGACTTACCAAGAATGAAAAGCTTGAATACTGAGTATACAGCATAGGAAGTATTGTAGATTGTTCTTTCTCCTTTTCAATAACAATCGTTTCCTCATACAAAGTGAGAGCATCATCCAGCTTCCCCTACGGATTATATGAAAAAAGAAAAGTTAAGTAAAGTATAGAGTCATGATAAGTAATATACTAGTTCTTAATCTTCTTGTTCATGGAAGCTTACTAGTCGTTGTTCCATGTTTGCATGTTTTCTTATCGCTTCAAGAAAGCCAGGAGAAATTTCAGAGTGCACAAGTTGATATGCAGCTCTAGCACCAGTTATGTCCCCATTCTGCTCCTTTAATCGAGCAGCAAAAAGGTGAATCTCTGGTTGTCTCTGCCACAAAAAAGAAGGTAAAAGGAAAATAAGAGAAGATTCAAAAGTTCCTTCACAACACAAAACATCTATTAAAAATAAAGAAATTAGATGGTAGGAAAATCATGAAACATTTCATACCTTGACAAAAACTTGAGTTGCTCGAGTAAGGGCATTTTCTGCAAGATCCCCACTTCCACTTGCTTCCATGCTTAATACGTACCGAATCCAATATTCAGGATAATTTGCACATGCGATCAGACATCTTTCATACAGCTTCACCACCTATTGAAACAGTGTAGAACACATATAATGACTAGATATTAGGAAAAAACAAAGTATGTAAACAATAGGAACCAACAAAAAATCACAAGAAATACTCCATAAGAGGAACAGAGGGGCCCTAAACTACCGAGGGACCCTCCTTGTCTGACAGACAGATTGTTAGGAAGACATACCTGCATTAATAACACTGGAGCTTTAACAACAAAGGGTAACACATAAACCTAAAATTTTCATCAACGAATGAGAGTTCAAAGTACTTAGCCTTAAAATTACCAAATGGAGTGCCCATCTTTGGTCTCAGTTAATTTCCCATTTAAAGTTGCTTGATCCAACCGGTTACCCAATAAAGCATATGATGCACCAGATATTACTCAACTGTACACCAATAATATTGCAAAGGTACGACTCAATCTATGAAACGCTGGTATATCCACGTATAGAGATTCAACCACCCCAATACCTTATTAAAGTTTCCATCACTTTCTAGGAAATCCAGATAGTTATGCCAATTCTTCAGCTCTGCAACACTGAGAGGCCGCACATGGAAATAGGGCCGTCTTATAGCCATCTCAAAGCCAATGACTTTCGATTCAAACTCTTTAGCTTTTCTATACATGTCTTCCCTGATGCCGATATATCTCTTCAGCTCCTCTGGGTCAGTTGCACCAGCATTTTCTGACTTGAGAGATTGTTCTTCATCTGCCTTTCCTCCAGACTCAGATGGTGCACTTTCACTAGTACCCCCAGAAGCTGCAGCTTCCTCAGCACTCTTTAGTTCCGAAAGTGGCCGTGTTTCAGCTAAATCCTTAAAACTACAACCAAACCGCATAAGCACATATCAATACTGGAAACAAATGTTAGAGAAAGTGGTAACAAACACAGAAAAAGAACAATGCAATACTAAATCATGCGAAACCACTGAAGACATTGACGGCAAAAATGTACTTTGGACATGAGAGCTACAAAAAAATAGATTTAGCTTTGGTATCCACTATACAAACCAGACTCATCTACCGGACAGAACTATATTTTGATAAAATAAATGTCTTTACAAATTCATAATGTTATTTCACCACAAAAAGAAAAATTTATGCAAATCGACTTTATCAAATTTAGAGCTAAGGAATATGATATGATTAAGTTCGTGAAACTACCTGCTAAAATATCTATCGATGTTTTGAATTGGATTCTCCAGTATTCTGGTGTATATCAGGGCAAGTCGGCACCAATCCTGCTGCATGTACTCGTACTCAATGTATTTGTCCCACAGTGGGCAGGACAGAAAATCAGTTCCAACATAAGCCAATCCTCGCTCAAAAAGTCTGCAACGGCATTCGAATAATATGTATTTCATAAGATATATGACGAGTTGCATGTACACAGATACGTCCAATCACTTATGACGGACATCAACTCTATGGAGAAAAAGTATTCACTCTTTGAATGTATGACACTGGCAAACACTGTGTTTACCTTCCCAATAAAAAAAACACCATGGCCAAAATCGAGCAGTGAGAGGCTATCTAAGCTCAAAATGTTGACATCTTCCAACAGCATTTAGCATAAGGATGCACTTCCGAGGGTGAAAATTAAAACAGGCATAGTTTATAGAAATTAAACAAAAAAAATCAAAAAGTTTCAAACAATGAGTAATTTTGAAAAAGAAACTATGAAAGTTCATTCCACGAGATCTTTGCGCCACAATTGAGAGGACTTGCTGTTTGCAATCTAAGAAAAGGGTTAGATGAATAACCAAAATCACTTAACCTAGGTAATTAAGAAGTCAACTAGGCTTTCAATACAGAGAAAAATAGGAAAATAACCATCCATTACCGTCTAATTGTCTCCGGATCTCCATATGTATTGATGGCAAAAATGCAATAATGCAACCAGATGTCTACTGAATATGTCACTCCTTGTACTGCTCTTTCATAAACTTCCACGACTTTGTCCATTGCCCCTACCCGAGCCTCGTGATCCACATACTTTTTCCAATATCCATAACATAGAGGGAATTCAGCTAGAAAAGCATCATAAACCTTTCGGATTTTTGCTATGTTGTCCTGTACATAGAGGGGTGAAATACACATCAACAAAACTGAACAGCTGGATAAAGACTTGATAGATAAACTTATCAAGATACAGAGAGATAAAAGCAAATACAGAAACACAGAGTAAGCCATTGTTTATATCCATAATACTATGTCATCTCTTATAAGATTCAAACAACAAATAAGGTATATATTTCAAGTGCCGCACATTCCAAACGCCACACAAAATCTTAAGAGGACAAAGCTGTATACACAGGCAGACATTAATTTTGTTATGAAAAATGGCACATACCAGAGCTATCTTCTCTGTCTCTTCGATCAGGGCAGTCCAAGCATTAAACTCTAAGGTGTTAGCTCTTACAATATTCCATAAGCGCTCCTCTTCTGGTGAAAGAGTAGCCACTGCAATAACAGAGAAGGAATGAGCAAGAAGTTATTATACTCTCAAAGTCAACGCCAAGTTTAAGCGACTCTGACCACTTAAAGATCGATTAAATGGTAACAGTGTCAACTGAGAAAGCATAAATTCGAATACAGATATTCCAAAAACAGCATATTACCAGAAGAGTATCCATGCTCAGATGCTGGAGCTGTTAGAGCCGTGTTATCCGTTGCAATTGGTGTAACGTTACCAGCTTCAGTGTCAGTCCCATTGACCAAAGATTTATCATTAGCCGATTGAGAAGAATCAACATTTGGTGCATCGTTGTGGCTTATAGGACCAGCTTTCTCTTGCCCTACTGATTCCACATGAGCAGCAGACGCATTATAATCTCCATTTGGAGCAGAAGTATAACCCACAACACCAGATGCCTCTGCAACCATGGTTTCACTGTCCACCATAACTTTGGAAAACAGACTCTAAATCTGTGAACAATGAAAACAAAGATCACATAATAATAAATCACCGAAAACACACAAATATCACACTAAACTCAAATACGGCATTCACAAGAATGCAATTTAAGAGGAATATAGCATAAGAACCAGGAATCACACGGAGAAAACTAACTCTAATAGAAAAATTCATAGGTCCACCGGAAATTCCGAACAAAGAAAACGATGTTCCGCTAGAAAATGGCGAAAATCACAATCATATACAAAGCAAAAAAAAAAAAAAAAAACTGCATTCTTCGTACAAACTAAAATTCGGGAAACTGTGATAAGCAAAACCTAATCATGACATAAAAAATGGCGAACAAAAAGCTTATATTAACCCAAAAACATCAGAAATTCATCGAAACAAAGCTAGGTTAAATTTCATCAGAGCACAATCAGATGAGGAGGATAAAAAACCCTAACAACGCTACATAATCATAACGAAATGGTAAGAGAGGAGAAGAAAACCTCGAAAAACTCTGTAAGATACTCGCTTCTAGAAAGATTACGACTCAGAAACTCTTCTCCTCGGAAATGGATTCAATGAAAACAAAAAAAAAAGCTTCCTGCCTTCGGATTTGGTTTCGCTCACTGCAAGAGCGCGTAGGTTGCGAAGAAGAGAACAAACCCAAATCGGTTAACGTACGGACGGTTTCACCTGAAGCTGAGTAGAAGAATTTAATCTGCACCGTTAAAAGTCTTGATCAGCAATAATATTATGGGCCGATTAAATAATTGGGCCTTAAATCAGCAATAATATTATGGGCCGATTATAATAGCCCAATAAAAGGAGAACAAAACCCTCGTAGCTATATCCTCTCTCTCTCTCACTCTGCGGAAAGCGAAACAGATGCCATCGAAGAAGGGGAAAGTAAAACTCTTATCAGAATTGATGGCGGCGAAGAAAATCGGTGGAGCCGGGAAATCTGGCGGCGGAGACTCAAACATCTTGGCGAGGATCTCCAATTCCGAGATCGTGTCTCATGGAAGACGCGCCGCAGGAGATGCCGTCGGGGTGTCGAAGAAACTGCTCTGGAGCACGGGAAAAGCGGCGTGGATCGCTGGTACAACATTTCTCATCCTTGTTGTTCCGTTGATCATCGAGATGGATCGTGAGGCGCAGCTCAACGAGATAGATCTTCAGCAGGCCAGTCTCCTCGGAGCTCCGGCGACTCCTATGCAAAGGGGACTGTAGAAAAAAAAAACCCTACAACGATGGCCAATTTAGGGTTTTCTGCTTCATCAGTATTACTAGTTTCTGTTATGTTTTTTTCCATCGGAGAGTGCTTTTACACATCTTGGATTCTCATAAAGTTGGAGTTTTTATCATCTTGAGATTGATTTGGCAATCGAAAATTCTGGTTTCTATGGATGAGAAGTTCCTATTTCCTTATAGCAATAAAATATATGATCATTAGGCGATGAAGTTGAAGCTTTTTAGTTCTCTGGCATAAGAGTTCTGAAACTTGTTAATATGATTGATTTTCACCTAATTCTTTGGAAGGCTTATTAACCTTTACCAAAACCCTGAAGATGGTCTTGTTCGTGTTCATGGGATAGTTCCTTATGATATGTTTGATGTGATTGCCAAGTTTGTTTGCCTTTGTTTCATTAAGGGTTTAAGGTGAAAGAAGATTGGCTCAGAGATCTCTATGAGATGATGTTTGGGCACTCATGTTCACGAGCTGAGCAGAACAAATTATCTGCTCTTAACCTGAAATCTCTTTTAAAACATTCCTAACCTGGTATGAGTATCTGAGTTGAAGAATTGTATTATCAAGCGCAGTAAGAGATAATGGAGGTGTTTCATTGATGGTATGATAGTTAACTGTAGTATCCCACAACTTTGTGTTTGGTTTTGTAAAGTGAATTAAATTGAGGGTCATGTTTATCTTTGAACCGATTGAGGTATAAACGAGTATCAACAATTTGGATTTGTATTGATGAATCAGTGAGTAAAAAAGTATCTCAAAAGTCCTCACCATGCATAGAGTCTTCTTTGACGAGGTTAGTGTTTACTAAATTAGGAATGAAAATTTGCAAAATTAGAAAGTACGAAATATTCGTTTTGAGGTTCGTGTTGATCCAAAGGCTTTGGCCTTTTGAGTCTTTCATGGGTTGTGAGATGTTTCTTGATCATAAGCATAGTTATGTTCAATTAAAACGTGCATTGTGTGTTGAAGAAGAGTAGTTGGAGTTGATTTTATTTTATGTATTACATATACTGTTGCAAGAAGTTAGAACACTTGCAACAAACAGGTTTTGTGCTATATAAGCTTGTGGGTGGAGATAATTGTCTGTTTTAATTATTGTCATGCACATTTTATTCAAGTCTCTTTTTTATTTTTCATTTTGTTGTTCAAAGGGCATGCAGGTTCGGAAGACATTTCTATGTACAACTCCCGAACCCGGCCCAGCGTCATTCGATTATGAAATCTCATGTGAAGGACAGTATCAAATATCAATGGATCCAAGTGTTGATTTGAATGCCATTGCGACAATGAAGCGTTGCGAGAATCGTAGTGGAGCTGATCTTGACTTTTTGGTAAAAGAAACGGGTCTTGCGGCTTAGAGAGATACAAACTACTCTAGTAAACGTACAATCAAGATAGTTCATTTTGAGAAAGCTTTCACTAATTTTTTTTTTTTATAAAATGAATGTAAAATTGGATTCAAGCTCAAAAAAACGTTTTTACAACAAATGTGTGACAAAATCATAGAACTTCTAAATCAAATTAAGATAACTTCGATATTGTGTTCTTCCTTAGATGCGCGTTCCGAACCAGGTTTAAAGAGCTTATTCATAATGATTATCTCCTAGTTCTCTGATGGATAGGATCCTGCAACGAATCTGTTTATTGATGAACGACACAATTTTTGCGGTAGATAGGTGAGGCTCTCCGTGACGACGAGAGTTTCTCTCTCTCCAAAGACAGTGGATTGCTGCTTGAAATGCATATCGAGTTAGAAACTGCTTGATTCGATCAAGATCAGATTCGGTGATGAGTTGGATCATCAAGTTCCAATCCGTTGTGAATCTTCTTTTCAACAAAACTTTCATTAGCCTTGTCCATATTTTTTCCAAAAATTTGCAGGAGAAAAACAAGTGGTCTCTAAATTCCATTGGAGCACGACACAATACACAAGATGAATCTGCATCAGCATTCCAGCTTTGCATTCTGTCTCCCGTCGATAACCGATTATGGGTCACTATCCAGGCCAACATTGAATATTTCGGAGTTGAATGATTAAACCAAACTCCCTTATACATTAATTTCTGTCGACGCCGACCTTGAAAGCATCCAAGTTTGTTTTGAAGAAAAACTAGACTTGAAACTCTCTGCTTTATTCATCCATAGCGATACATCCTCAGCTTCGGGTTGAATCTGTCTCTGTTTTAAGTACAACACTTCCTCAATTTCATTCAAGACGTCTCCCCGATGTCGTCTTCTTCGTCGTTGCGATAGAGAAGCTACGGATGCATCCCGTGAAATACCCATATCGATAACATCTCTCAGTCCCAACAAGTCGAATAAGATACCCAGATCAGACCAATTGTCAAACCAAAAATTAGTCTTTAATCCATTCTTCATGTCAACTCGATAATTTTTTTTTGCGATATCCCGATATTTGAGTATTTCCTCCACATCCAAGATCATGCATTCGTGGTATCTTGTATCGACCATAGAGTGCATTGCCTTATTAGATACGTTTGAATCCACCTTACCCATAAAGATGGATGAGAAGAGAGTAGACGCCATATCAATTTAAGACAACAGACAATATTAATATCCTTCAGCGAAGCCCCAGACCTCCTTCTTGTCGCAGCTTACAGACATCCTCCCAAGCTATTTTTGCTTTTCGAGGATTTAAATCAAGTTCTGACCATAGGAAAGCAGAACAAAGCTTGTCTATCTCGTGAAGACATTCACGCGGTAGTCTAAATGCCGAAAGCCAGAAGTTTGCAATACTATGAAGCAATGAACTGATTAGTTGCAATCGTCCCGCAAACGTTAGGAATCTTGTTGTCCATACGCTAATTCTCGACCATATCTTCTCTAGCAATGGCAAGATATTTGTCTTTGTCATCTGCTTCGTAACGAGAGGGAGCCCCAAATAACGGACCGATAAATGACCTGAATCGAAGTGGAAACGTTGATGAATCTCCACTCTCATGTTCTCCAGAGACACCAGCCATGAATATTGTTGACTTCTTCATACTGATCAATAACCCGAGATACTTGCAAAATCCTCAAAAAAATTTACAATGCCTTCAATGGATCGAACGTTTCCATCTGACAGCACCATTATGTCGTCAGCAAAGCTTAAATGCGTTAACGCAATGTTCTTACATTTCGGGTGATACCCAACCAATCGATCACTAGTTGCCTTGTCCAGCATCTTTGATAGCACGTTCATACTGATAACGAACAAATACAAAGACAATGAACATCCTTGTCGTAGTCCTCAATTACTTCTAAAGAAACCAGCAAGCTCTCCATTGACTTGGACCGAGAAGGAAGCCGTTGTTATGCACATCGATATCCAGTGGATGAATCTATCTGGAAAGTACATGGCTTTAAGTGTATTCAGCAAAAAAAAACCATTGGACTGAGTCAAAAGCCTTGGAGATATCAATCTTGATAGCACATCGAATGGAGATTGAATCTTTGTGATAGTCCTTTACCAGTTATGTTGCCAAAAGAAGATTTTCTACGAGTAGACAGTCTTTGACAAAAGTATATTGATTCAAAGCTATAAGCTTGGGGGCCATTATTTTCGAGATCATGTTAGTGCTTTGCTGTCAAATGAACATCCATAAATGTCTTTTTTCTTCTCATACTCTCTTATTTGTATGCTACTTTTGTGCAACAAATAAGGGAGTTCGAGAAAATATATGCCGAGTTGCAAGGCGCCAACTAAAGAGACATATGAGTGTGACAACCTTCTCTTTGCGTAATTTGTTTTTCCATAATTGTGCACTGTTAAATAGTGTCACAATTACTTTATATGGAATAAATAGAATTAAACACAAAAAAATGTTGTGAAATGTATAGTTGGACTCTGTAAATCTCACTAACTCCAAGCTTCCAAAGTGTATCACTTTGAGCTACCAATAAAGCTTTGCTCTTTCTAACTGAAAACGACCGAAAATTGGATTTATCAAGAAATTGAGGGAGTCACATACACTTGAATTACTTCACTAAAGCTGCTTTTAACTTCTTGTTGAATTATTGCTACAATTTTCTATTATGATGCCCTATTTTTTTTTTCTTATCAATTGTGGGCATGCTTTTTTTTATATGATCTACATCATTGGAAATGGAATAACAAATATTTTATCCGTTTCATAAAGAGTGTTGGTTTAAGGTTTTATTTTTGCTTTACAAAGAGTATCGTTTTATGTTTTCAATACACAACTTTGAACAAAAATACAGTTTTAATCTTATTGTTTTAGTGTATTAATTAGAAAAAGAAAAACTGTTTAGTGTATTTATAAGGGTAATATGAAACTTTTAATAATTTTCTTAATATGTGTGATTGTGAAATGTGTCAAAATAACGTACTAATCAGTAAGTTGACGAATCTCTTTCATTATTTAAATTAAATATCATAATTGAATACACAATTTGACATAGACTTGAGCATAAAAACCGGACCCGTGAAACCGACCCGAAAAATCGGGTTTGTGTCGGTTTCGGTTTTGCCCTAAAACCCAAACGGTTTTTCTCTAAATTAGTTTCGGTTTTCGGATCGATTCAGATAAATCCCGATATTTACAATCAATATAATGATATACCATATACACATACATTACAATATTACATCGCATATACATTACAATAGAATTCGGGTTTTTTTCTTAGTAATTCGGGTTTAATAGGGTAAATCGGGATTATTCGAGTATGATTCTTAAATTAACTGAACCAAAAAACTTTGGTTCTCGGGTAATTTGGGTTTTTCGGGTCCAAATCCGAACCGAATCGACCCGGAAAATAATTTCGGTTCCATATCGGATTTCTCTCAAATTACTAAAATTGATCCGAACCCGACAAAATCCAAACCGAACCGAAATATTGTCGGATCCTATTTGGTTCTTATCTTCTCCAACTTCGAATAACCGAGAACCCGACCCGAACCCAAACCGTGGACCCGAATGTCTAGGGCTAATTTGACAGGTTCATTACTACTATCATACTAGTCATTTTTTCTTCTTCTTTAAACTTTACTTTCTCAAAATTGTTGATTGTCTTGGGTAAATGAGAATTGGTAGGTAAAATCAATAACCATCATATTTACTCTTCTTCTTCATAGCAGATTTCAAAACCAACAAAAAAACAATCACAAACCCTAAAACTGCAACTCCTCCCACCGCCAAAGCTATTGTTCTTTGTGTGTGTTGTCTCTTCTCTCCATCTACACACACACATACACACAAACCATCAATGCCCTGTTCCATTATAATCACTTTTTCCCCAAAAAAAAAATAAATAAATACATTTCTACTACTGAATGGTGTGTCGACATACTAAAACTTGAAAATATATATTCTTTTCTCTGAAGTAATCTATTTCCCCCACTAGCTTTTTGTTTTTAATTGCTTCCACTAGTTTTTGTTTTTTGGGTCTTACTTCCATTAGTTTTTGTTTAATCTATCTGACAAAGAACCTACATAAAGATACATATATTCTTCTACAAGATCCATGTGTATGCATACATGACAGACAAAATCTTGGTATAATTAGAGCTTAATTATCACCGAATATTTGGCATGTTTAGAGAGCTTAATTAACCTTCAAAGTCTTTTTTTTTTGTTTTCTTCCTAATTTGCAAATATTAGTAGATTGATATTTTGTTATTATTTGATTACCTGAAAGTGAAGAAATGTTGGGAACGCCATGAGAGTAGTAACTGTAGCTAACGAAGCACTTATGAAGATAAATCTGTCCAGAGATTGAATCTCCACACTCACTCTTGGCTTTATCAAATCCATCTTTCACACATTCTCCACAATCCGAATTTCCCAAACTACCCTCGCACTGTCCCAACACATACACCGACTCATACTGCCCCGCGTAAAACCCTCCTCCGCTTCCTCCTCCTCCTCCGCCGCCGGAGGATGATCCGGGTTTCACGCCGTTCTCCGCCATCCCAAACGCCGTATCCCTCTTCCCGGCGAAACCAGGATCGCCGGAGTGTTTCTTCCCGCAGACACGGTACAGCATCTCAGTGCCGGAAGTCTGTCGGAACCCTGAGACTTCGTACCGGAGGTAACAACCGGAGAGCTGCACACGCGCCGCCACCACAATATTTCCGCCGTCTCCGCCGCCGCCGCAGAGCTTAGAGACGAGTTTGGGGGTTCTGGAGACGCAGTCGTAGCACTGAGCGGCGGTGAGATCGCCGCGACACTGGAAAACGCCGGTTACGGCGGTTGTGTTATCAGTTCCGGCGGTTGTGGACGCGAAAGATCTCTGTGCGGATTGAGAAACTAAGGAAGTGAATAAAGATTTGAGATTCTGAGAGAAAACACCAGTTGGGTCTGGGAATTTCTGATTTGCACAACCTTTGAAGATCAGATTTTTGTCGTTATCAAAGGAGATTGCAGAGAAACGCAAGAAGAACCAAAAGATGAAGAATTGATAGATTGGTTTCATAATCGAAAGAGAGAGAAAAATATCGAAATTTTGTTTTGCCAGAAAATTATTTGTTTGATGTTCAAAGATTTCAGTAGTTTGTGCATAAAGTTTGCGTTTTTGTGTCCAGACAAGAAAAAAAAAGAAAGTTGCCGTTTTTATTTTAACTTTTGTCGTTGAGGGTTTAAAGACAAAAAAAATCAATGTGATTTGAGAAACAAGAGCTGGCTTTGAGGTATGAAACCATGAAAATAAAGGAGCATACTTTTCTCCGGATTTTGCTTCAAGATTAAGTTAAAAAGAAAGAAACTTTGAGACGACAAGTTTGTGTTTTTTTTATACATTTGTTTGGGACAGATTATGTAATATATTCAGTTTCAAAAAAATGATTACTGGTAGCTTTTTTTAATTGAAATTCAGTCACTCACCATTGAATCTGACTTTAATGTATGAATTTTGGAGTTTGTTACAGGATATTATTAAATATGAAAAACGATCAATTTATGCCTGAACACTTTTGAATGGTATCGATCAGATCCTGACTAATGTTGGTGTGCGAATTAATACTCAAACTTCTAATTATTTGAATATTAATGCACATACTAAATTTTTTTGGTTGAAACATGCATTAACTCGAAATATGTTATTCAATCCCATTAAATCGTTAACGGTAATGATTCGGACGCTATGTGTCATGCCCGGTTGGAATGACCAATTTTTTTTAAATAGACAATAATAATAACAAAACGAAAAAACGACGTTTAAGTTTCGTTTAAAAAAGTTACAAAACGATTTGCTTCATCTTCTTCGATTTGGGAAAGAACATTCTAGGGTTTATTTTGAAAAACAGAAAAAAAACTAAAAAAATCAAATTGCACACATAATTTCAAACTAGGAGGCTAGTTAAACGAAGAACAAAAAAAAAGAAGAAGGTAAGCTTCCCTTGAAAACTCCTAATGATCAGGGTCGAATTATTGGCATAAATAGATCAAACGATCCGATTTAGAACCCGTGGATCTTGAACTGATCCTTATTAGCAATCCCAGTCTGGACCAAGAACTGAGACACTTTCTTCCTCTGATCACCTTGGAGCTGAATGATCTTGCCTAGCTCCTTGAGCAGAGGTTCCTTCTAAACCAGACATCGAATCATAAATAAACAAGAAAAGAGACCGCTAAATCATTCTAAGCCGATTCGGAATTCAATAAAAACCGAAAGACACAAACCCTAAAACCACGAAATTCCTCAGCAACTTCAAATCGAGCTGATACTCCTGATATCAAAAAATTGAAATTAGGATCACTGATTCAGGAAAAAAAAATGTGTCGTTCATGTAAAAGGATTTTAATAAAGGGAAAATCGCATTTTAAACCGTCAGGGATGGAAAAGGTAGCACTTTAAACCTTCAGAATTTTGCACTATCACTTTAAACCATCAAAGTATGGAAACTACCACCTAAAACCCTCAATGTGGCTACTTTTTCGCGCCGACATTAAACGTAACGAAATAGTTAACCCCGTTAACAGGAATGTTAACTCCGTCGAAATCTTTAAAACGTGTTGAATTTTTATTAATTCTGAAATTAAAAAAAAACAATTGTAAGTTAAATAAAAAATAAAAAGAAAACAAAAGAAATCCCGACAAAAAAAAATAAAACAAAAGAAATGAAAATCGCGACAACAACAAAACAAAAGAAATCCCAAATCTATTTGGGGATTTAGGATTTTTGAGAGAAATCCCAGGAAATCGAAGGGAGTCGAATGCAAAGAGGGCGAAATGGGGTAAGGATGTTTTCTTCCTCCTTATGATGTTCAATTTCTTCCTTAATGTTCAATTTCTGGGTTTTGAGTTTGGGGTTCCGGGGTTCGAGATCTGGGTTTCGTGTTTCTTCCTTCTTCTGCGTGTTCTCTTCTGCGATTTTTCTGGGTTTCGGGTTTTGGGGGTTCTATTTCCATATCGAATTCCATACCAATTTCTGGGTTTCGGGTTTTGGGGTTCGATTTCTGGGTTTAGAGTTTCGTGTATCATCCTGCGAGTTCTCTTCTGCGATTTCTCTGTAGATTTATTCTTTCATCTTCTTTCATCTTCTGTATTTTATATGTTCTTTTGAGATATCATTCAATCGAATTTTGTGAGATTTATGGTATTTGACATTCAGGTTTCACATTTTCTACTTTACAGTGACAATTCAATTGTAAAACTCACAGTCCACTATGGTGGATATATGAAGAAGGAAGGCGAAGATTACATCTACAATGGAGAGTTGGGTTTAGGTGTCGTGAATTCGAAAGTCTCGGAGATTACATGGAAGTTGTTTGTTGACTTCTGCAAGATTGAAGCAATGCTGAAGGCACCAATTAGGTTCATATGGTACAAAGATGCAGGAAAAGAGATGAAGACAGTAGACTATGTGTTTGGAGAGAGTCACGAAGATATGTTTCCGTTGGTTTTGTTAGGACAAAGTTCACATGCTCTTGACATTTATGTGGAACATGACGTTTCAGAAGTAGGTGATGCTGCAGTCATTTATCAGCTTCCAAGTACGCATCATGAGGATGGAGAGTACAGCTCAGATAGTGATGATGATGTGGAGAGGCCAATAGAAGATGAAGAAGCTAAGCAATCTGAGGATGAAAGACATGATGATGACCATGTGGCTGATGAAGGATATGATGCCGAGGGTGAGGCTGGGTTTGAGGCTGACCCAAATGAGAATTTGGCTGAAGCGAGAGATGAGAATGTCGTAGCTCCGGATTTAAATAGAAATGAGAATGGAAATCAGGTTGATGACGGAGATGAAGTTGTTTTAGATGCTGGTGATGGTGGTAATGATGATCGTTTTAGGTCACTATTTGAGGAAGGTTTGACTGCAAGACCAGATAAAGAAGCATATACAAATTGCGATGAAAAAGACGCAGCATCGAGAGAAGCAGAAGAAAGTGAAGCAGAATGTGTTATAGAGGAGAATGCAAATTATCCAGATACACCGGTAGAATCCGAGGAGGAATGGGAAGAATGGTTTAATCAGAAACGCTCAAAAAGGAGAAAGGCAAGAGGGAAAGACAAGTTTCATGGCGATTTGGATAAAGAGCCGTACATATGGTTATTTCAGAAGTTTAACAGCGGCTTAGAGTTTAAGGATTAGTTATTGCGTTATTCATTGAAGACACAATATGATGTGAAGATGGCTAAGTCAGAAGCAAACAGGATAGCCGTTATATGCTGTGGTGATAAGTGTAAGTTCAGAGTGTTTTGTTCCTATGAGAAGCCAATAAACAAATGGATGGTGAAAGTGTGTCATATGCGTCACAATCATAGGAAATCAAGTCGTGTTTCAATGCTGAAACAAGGTGTCATTGCTGGGTTATTTAGAGAAGAGATAAGGAGAAACGTCAGCTTGCCTGCAGCCGAGATCAAAGATGCAATAAAAGGCAGGTATAACATTGTGGTTCCCATGTCAAAATGCTATAGAGGAAGACGTATTGCTTTGGAGGCTATCCTTGAAGCTCAAACAACTCAATTTGGTAAACTATGGGACTATGAGGCTGAACTCATACGAACGCATCCAGGTATCACCACTGAGCTCTCAACAGTCAATGTGAATGACGTAGACATGTTTGATTGCTTCTACATATGTTTTGAAGAATTTCGTAAGACTTGGAAGAGTTGTTGTAGACCGGTTATTGGTTTAGATGGATGCTTCCTCAAATGGGAGTTGAACGGAGATTTGCTTGCAGCTGTTGGTAGAGATGCTGATAATAGGATGTACCCTATTGCATGGGCAGTAGTAAGAGGAGAAAACAAAGACACTTGGGGTTGGTTTGTGAAGAAGCTTAAGGTAGACCTTGGCTTGGGGACTGGTGAGAAGTTGACTATCATTTCTGATAGGCAAAATGTAATATTCTCTGTTTTATACTCTTCACTGTCGAATTTGCTTCCAATTGCTTATGAGTATTTTTGAATATGGCAGGGTTTAGTGCTTGCAGTAGAGGCTGAACTTCCACATGCAGAGCATCGTATGTGTGCTAGGCATATATATGCTAATTGGAAGAAGCAAGGTTTTTCAAGATAAGAGTACAAGACTTTGTTTTGGGGAATAGCGTACAACTACCTTGAATGTGAATATGACGAGAAGATGAAGTCATTGGAGTCATATGATCCTGCTGCGTATGAGGCTTTGTTAGATACAGAACCACATCGATGGTCTCGGGCATTTTTCAGTGTTGACTCACATTGTGATGATGTGCATAACAATCTTTCAGAGAGTTTTAATAGGACGATCAAGATGGCAAGATCAAAGCCTGTGCTTACCATGCTGGAGGATGTAAGAAGACAGGATATGAGAAGAATTTCTAGAAGGTCTCTAAAAGCAGCTAAAGTTGACACTGTTGTTACACCAATAACCATGATTTTGTTGGAGAAAGCAAGAGTTCAGAATCAATATTGTTCTACATTACGCAGCAGCAAGAGTGTGTACGCGGTGAATGAGTTTGACTGTGGATATACGGTGAATCTGTCCACTCACCAATGTGCTTGTCGAAAATGGGATCTTACAGGTACGAAATTATTATTTACATTGAATTAAATGCTTATGAAGATATCTAATTATTTGAATGCTTATGATAGGGATTCCATGTAAGCATGATGTGTGTGTTCTAGATTATAACCAAGATGATGCAGTGCGTTATGTTGCTGATTATTACTACACTCGTGTCCTGAAAAAGACATATGAAGAAAACATCAAGCCTGTCAACGGTGAGAAGCTGTGGAAGAAGACACATAAGCCTCCAATGGCTATACCTGAGTTTCGCAAACCAAGAGGTAGACCCAAAACCAGAGACAGGATAAAGAAACCTTTTGAAGATCTAGCGAATCCAGGGAAAGCAACGAGACATGGAAGGATTCCGCATTGCAGTCGTTGTCGACAAGCTGGTCATATTAAGACAAGTTGCAAAAATGAGCCAGTGGTTGTAGAGGGACCAAAAAACAGACGTGGCAGACCTCGTAAACATCCGAGTGAGGTACATTTTGGCTTTGTCTTTAAAAACAGATATCTTTATATTTCATTGTTTTTTTCTTAGTCTTCTACTCTGTTTTCCTGTGTCAGAGTAATCCAAAGCCACCACCTAGCTCACAACAAGCCAAAAGATCTAGATGGACTACATTCATTGGAAGTACTTCACAGCAAGCCAAAAAATCAAGAAATGCCACAAGTACTTCTACAACCTCCCAACAAGCAGGTGAAGCAAGCTCACAAACGCCAGTCACTTGTAGTGCTCCACAGCCATCACTTTCATCAAATCAAGTTAATCCACATGCCAAGAAAGCTTCAAGAGGGCGACCACTGAAGATTACGAAAACTGGTAATATTCCCGTCGGCATTGGAACATTTTGGAGTCCTTACACGGATCGGCCTTTTGAAGTTTTTGGGGACATGATTTATGATAGGTCTAAAAATAACCCACATCCTCCAGAAAACCAGCCACAAGAAGATGCTCAGGAGTAGTATGATTGTGTGTTTGTTGGTGTCTTAAACAATGTTATCAATAGTAGTGTGTTTTTTGGTGTCTTAAACACTGTTTTTTTATGCTTCTTTGGTGTTACTTATCGGCAGTATGATTGTGTGTTTTTTGGTGTCTTAAACACTGTTTTTTTTTTGCTTCTTCAAAACAACTCTATTGTACTTTATCATAACCTTTATTAGGGTCTATTATATCGACTGCCAATTTGCTCCTCGATATGTTTTCCAAAGATCCAGATTCCAGCAAGTCAATTTGCTCCTCTTCATCGGCACTGCTTCAAAAAGCAAACCCACTTTATGCTTATGGTTTACCTTCTTTTGTTTTAACCATAAACATCAATCGCTACTCATAACCATGAAATTCTCAATAACAATAACAATGTCAACAAAGGCAATAGATATGATTCAAATAACAAGAACAATGTCAATAAAGCCAAAATTAAGATACTAGAACACAATAACATAATGACTAAATGTCAACAAGATCTGAGATACTACTCCAAAGACTTGATATTCTACTCCAAAGACATTAGGTATTGTATCGTACTCTTCTCCTTAAGGATCAACACTTCCCGCTTAAGTGCTTCACATTCCTCACGGGTTTGCCTTAGCTCATCCATGAATGCCATTTGTTCCTTCAATTTCCTAATCTCTTCTCTTTGCTCTCGAATGACATCTCTTGCCTCCAACAATGCTAGATGTTGCAATCCGTGTGGTTTCTCTTCATCAAACCAACGGAAAAACTTGCAAGACTCGTATCCCCCGTTACCCATTTTACGCCCTGGACAGCTGTAGAACCTACGTCCAGTGTTTGCATCAGTCCAAGCTTTTACAATTTTTGCTGGCCGATTACAGTCGCACACAACACCAACCATGTATGAACTCGTAGACGAACTAGCATTGTAAGCCAACTGCCAAAAATCACACAGAACCGTTTATGCAATCCCAAATATCATAATTTACACAACATTATTCACATCAATTCGAAGTGAAATACTTACAATTTATGTCTTCTCGAACGGTCTTTGCCCTCGATTCATTGTACTGCACCTCCTACACCTCGAATCGTAACCAAGATCTTTGGACTCCCTTCGATTTCCTCGAATTGCTCTCTTCTTCCTTCGATTTCCTGGGATTTCTCTCAAGAACCCTAAATCCCCAAATAGATTTGGGATTTCTTTTGTTTTGTTGTTGTCGCGATTTTCATTTCTTTTGTTTTGTTTTTTTTGTCGGGATTTCTTTTGTTTTCTTTTTGTTTTTTATTTAACTTACAATTGTTTTTTTTTTAATTTCAGAATTAATAAAAATTCAACACGTTTTAAAGATTTCGACGGAGTTAACATTTCCGTTAACGGGGTTAACTATTCCATTACGTTTAATGTCGGCGCGAACAAAGTAGCCACATTGAGGGTTTTAGGTGGTAGTTTCCATACTTTGATGGTTTAAAGTGATAGTGCAAAATTTCGAAGGTTTAAAGTGCTACCTTTTCCATCCATGAGGGTTTAAAATGCGATTTTCCCTTTTAATAAAGGTGCTATAGCTATTTTCAGGCACGGCTCTAAACTTTCGAGGCCCATGGCCAAAAAAAAAAAATTAGGCCCCAATTTTTATTTTAGTGTAAAAAAAATATGGGCCCTAGGCATTTGCCTATGTTGTCACCCCTCTAAGCCGGCCCTGGCTATTTTATGGAAAGATTTATCCCAACTAACGCGTATGGTGTAATGGTATCATAGTACCCTAGCTCCCCATGATAACGGCCACAGTTTGATTCACAGGAATTGTTAAAAGTAGAGATTTTTTTTGAATTTTTTTTTTTACAAAACGACATTGTTTTCAAATTTCGTACCAACGGGATGACACATGGCATCCGAGTCATCACCGTTAACTATTTAACGGGATTGACTAACGAGCTTCGGATCAATGTATGTTTCGGCCAAAAAAAATTAGTACGTGCATGGATATTCAAATAATTAAAGGTTTTCGTATTAATTCGCACACAAAAATTGTTTGGGACCTAATCGTTACCATTTGAAAGTGTTGAGGTAGGAATTAGCCGCATTCCCCCATTAAATATCATGAAGACAAATATTTTTGTGGCTGAAGGGACGACGATATGTTTTTTGATCTAAATGGTATACTAAAAATGGAAGAAAAAACAATGTTAGACATTTTTTTTAAAACATGAATTAAGTATTTAGTTTAAAAGGTTTTCGAGGATTGGAAAAAAAAAACTCGGATTATCAACGAATGAATGAATGGTTATTTTTTCCCCACATACGCCTCATCCCAAAAACTTTTGATTCGCGAAAAGTGTCGGAGTACCGCCCTATTGCGCTATGCAATGTGTATTACAAAATTGTAGCGAAAGTTCTGACTAAACGGTTACAAGGGATCCTCCCCAACCTCATTTATGAGACACAATCTGCGTTTGTCCTGGAAAGAGTTATCTCCGACAACGTATTGATCACACATGAATCCCTCCATTACCTTCGTACTTCAGAGGCTAAAAAGCGATGCTTCATGGCTGTTAAAACAGACATGAGCAAAGCGTACGACAAAATCGAATGGGGATTTCTCCAAGCTGTTTTTGAGCGTTTGGATTTCCACAACATGTGGATTAAATGGATAATGGAGTGCGTTACCACTATCACATACCCCTTCCTCATAAATGGAGGTCCAAAAGGAAGAGTAATCCCCTCATGAGATTTACGACAAGGCAATCCACTTTCCCATACCTCTTCATTCTCTGCACATAGGTTTTATCGGGCCTCTGCCGAAAGGCCCAAAATAATGGATCGATGTCAGGAATAAAAGTCTCGCGTAACAGCCTGCAAGTGAACCATCTGCTTTTTGCCGACGATACCATATTTTCTGCAAATCGGACTCGGCTACCTGTATGATTCTTGCGTTGATCTTACGACAATATGAAAAAGACTCGGGTCAGAGTATCAACCTTACATAACGCCGTTTGTATATTTTGGGAAAACCCCTTTAAAATATTTCAACTATATAAAATTTACTAAAACAATACACGAACTATTCCAGTTCCCCAAAAATACACAAACTATTTATAACACCCACTTTAATATTCGGACATTCAAAAATCGTAGGTCTTACACCGGAACTGTCAACTCCATTAATCCGTTGAACGGAAGTTACAAAACGCCGTTTGTATTAAAAAAATAACGTGGGTTTATCTGTTTTGTTTGGTGAATAACTAGTTTTGTGTTTGATTTGTATTTGATGTTATATAATTTGGGATGTGTTTCGGTTTAAACTAGTTTTTTATGTGTTTAGTTTGGGTTAGCTCTTGAAATGTGTAGAGTGAAATGGTTATGTTTTGTGTTTGGCATAATAAATGTTTGCGTTTACTTTTGCATCTAATACTTGACCAAAATACAACCGTGACAAAGTAGAAGTTCAAACCAAAACACAACCAAAAGGAGATCATCCTAGATCATTTCCATTCATTGGCGTTTTGCATCACATTGTTTTTTTATACAAGCGGTATTTTGTAACTTTCGTTTAACGGGTTAACGGAGTTGACAGTTCCAGTGTAAAACCTACGATTTTTGAATGTTTGAGTATTAAATTGGGTGCTATAAGTAGTGTGTGTATGTTTTGGAAAGCCGACATAATTCGTGTATTTTATTGGCAAATATCATATAGTTGAGATATTTTTAAAGTTTTTCCCAAAAAATTCAAACATCGTTTTGTAACTTCAGTTCAACGAGTTAATGGAGTTGACGATCCAATGTAAAACCACCGATTTTTGAATGTCTCAAACTAGATCTTATAAATAGTCTTATGTATTTTCTGATAAAATTTAGAACGAGATATTTTTCAGGTTTTTCCCCTTTTTAATGTTTTTAAACCCCCTTAACTTCGATCTCTAAACATAACGCTAAAGCTCAAAATCGAAAGTCATAAAATTGTTTCGTTTTTCATAAATTGTAAAACAACTCGTTCTAAATGATTTCGGACTTAAAACCGTCAAACAACTCGTTATACCGTACATAGTGGGATTTTTATTTTATGTGTAAATTTGGGAAAATCTACAAATCGAACTGAAAAATCTTTGTTGAATTTAGTTGAGAAATGTTATTATTTTGAAACAAAAAACTATGGCGAATATGTATACGAGAATTACACCCCAAAAAAAAAAAAAAAACCAAAACGCTATTTTTTATTTAATTAGTGGAGAAAGTCATTATGTGGCCAAACCATTTACATTGGGGAAAAAAAACATAGACAAATAAGAATAATCTGCCTCGAAGAAAATATTAGTCACATAGATCGAATTGAGAATTGTCAGAAAGCGACAATATTATCGCTTTAAAATTTGAATTTGAATTTAAATTTTTTGGGAAAACGACGTATTTCCACCTCAAATTGTTGATATAGTTGTAAATCCATCCGAAATTTGGTCCTCGGTACAGATCCCCCTAAATTGAAAGTTTCAGATGTATTTTCCTCTTATTTGAAAGTTTAAAACATACTAGGTGGTATCCCGCGCTACGCACGGGTGTGTACATTAAAAAATTTGTTATATATATATATATATGTTTTTTGTTGACAGCGTTGTTATGGAGTAATTTTATTTGTAGGAGTTGTAGTCTGCAAAATTTGATTCGAAATGTTGTAGGTAGTAATTTCTGTTTTGAATTTTGTTAAAAATATTTAGAGAACAGTTATTAAATTTATATGAGAAGCTTCACAATTTATACTGGTATTATTTTCTTTGGATGTGTGTATATGGTCTACCATATTATGTTCAATTCTAAAATAACATTTAATATTAAACTATCATACATGTATTACATTATTAATATATCGTTCTCGCTAAAGTAGTCGATTAAATTATTCCTTTACTTTGCCTCACATTTGGCCGTCAATTTAAAATAATGCCGATATCCAAATCCAAACCAACGACTAATCGGAATTTCATATCGAAATCCACGAAAAACCAAAAAAAAAAAAAGAAGAGAAAGATTTGGTTTTGGTTTAAT
>PKML01038684.1:63581-176993 GCA_002933935.1 Eutrema yunnanense
AAAAAAAAAAAAAAAAACACAAACCAAAGGTTTGGAAAAACAAGCCCATGGGCCTTCTATCTAGCCCATAAAAAAAAGTAAATAAGGAAGCCGAATGCCACGGTTTTCTTTGGCCCAATCGGATTATCGAGTCGAGCCCGAAGGTTTTCTATGTTAATTTCGTTGGTCTCTTTTTCTCGTGGAGGGGTTGGTTGCAATGCTAACTCCTTCATCCTTTGGGTGGCTCGCTTTGGACCGGCTCGTTTCGGTGATTTAGCATTCACTATGCTTATTTCCCGGTTTTGAACAATCTCGTTTTCAAATTTCTTCTTCGGCATTGGACTTTTTTATTGTTAAAATATGATAAATTTATTCTAGTATATAACATTTTTTTTTCAATAGATAGCAAAACAGGAATATAATATTTTTGACTAAAACTAAACTTTTTTAAAAATAAATTGAATGTAAAATTTATTCAAAATATATAAAACTGTTTTTACAATATATGTGCGACTTTGAATCGAATTTTTAATGGAAATTTAAAAGTGTAGAAAAATAAAAACTTCCTTAGCTTCTTGTCGTGAACCATATTTGAAGTGATTCGACAAACTTGTTGTCTACCAATTGACGAATCGAAATGAGCTTGTTTCTGATTTGCTTCTCGATGAGGGTGACTAGACGAGTCGAAAATATAGGAGATTCGCCATGCCTGCGACTATTTCTCTCCTAGAGCTACATCCGCATCAACATACTGGACTCGAGTTTGATGGACGCCTAGAGCTTCTTCGATTTGGTTTAGGACCTCCGTTCTATGTCTTCTTCTTCTTCGAGTCTTCAGCGATGCAACTGAAGTGTGTGCTGAAATTCTCATATCAATGATCCCTTTCGAACTTGTGATATCCATCAAACAACCCCAAATCTGACCAAATATCGTTCCACAAAGAAGTCGACTCACCATTTCTTATGTCCGTTTTTAACCCATAAATCCAAAACCAAACTAAACATATTAAACCAAAGAAGCTACAATAAAATAAGAACAAAAGCACAATTAAGAGTGATTACACCGTGGTAATAAAATATTCTAGTTATGAAGACTTTCATTAAAGTGTGCTCCATTTCTAAAATTAACCTTTTATAATAAAACAACTAATAATACTGAAATGATCTCTGAGAAAAGGTTATGATAATTTGTCCAATAGATTGAGAAATAAAGCAAACCTCTTTTTAAGATCTTTCAGAAACATAATTGATATTTAAAAGAAATGAAGTTTGTCCCAGATTTTGAAAGAAAGACTATTCTCCACAATTCATATTTGAATTGTATTTAGGATTTAACCCACACTTATTAATACGCGAGGTAATATTTTATAAGAAATTGTTTTGAATTTTTAAAAAAAATTGTTTTTATTTGAATTTTATAATATGTCTAACTAATGATTATACATAGAATTGTCAAATCAAAAAAATTTGTCTATTTAACCAGTTTTGCAATAGACTAAAATATTATTCGAGCTAACCCGCAAAAACCTATAATTTTGAAAACATAACTATAATATGCACCGTTTAATGACTGATGTTTGTGATTAGTCCACAAACTCTTACAAAAAAAATCAATTTTTTTGTCTGACTTTGTATAAAATTAGTAAAATATTTTTCAACTTTTGTTTTGATATATATTCAAATAAAATATAATAAATTATATTGAAAAATATAACAAAATTTCAAATATATTTTTGTTAATATATATGGATTGATATTATTTAAAAATATAATATTAAAATTATTAAGAAACTAAATAATAAATAATTTTTTAATGGCAACAAATACTTTCCATTATTTCTTCAATAATTTCAAAAGATAAATATATTATTTCCAATTTCAATTATATTTTTGTTATGAATTAATTATATGGATGCCCATTATAAGACTCATATTATAAGGGGGTTTAGAATATTCTCTCTTTACTTATTTTCCAAGTTTAGCTTGTTCTCCAAGTCTTTGTAAACCTATATATACATGTTATTATTCATGGAATAAGATACAACAATTTACTCTCTTTCTTTTATTCACAACAATTTTGTTATTTTTAATGACATAATATGTAATAACTTACAAAATAATGTTTATTTTTTAAAATATTTTTTTAAATAATATTATAGAGATATGATTTTGATGCAGCATACTTGCTTTTCAGAAACTTTCCAAAAAATATCCCAAACAGTCTTCAAATACGAACTCAAACCAAAGTCAGAAAATTCGTAGGAGGATTTTTAACCCATCATAAATCCAAAAACCCGCATAAAACGATGATTCCCCGGTAATAAAACTCTACAAAAAAAAAAAAAAATACTAAAACTCTAAAAAAGGAATTCAATGACACATCTTAAACTCTGGTAAAGTTAGGATTATAAAGAGATGGCTACAAAAGAAGAAGAAAAAGATGGAGAGAAGTAGATGGTTTATTCTTCTGCATATAATCGAATTTACTGTTCGAAATGGGGCATCAAACACTCTTTAACATTCACATGTTATGACGGAAAAACAAAAGATAATTAAAACTTTATTGTTTAAGAAATTTAAAAATTCCAAAGAAAGAAAAACCAATTGTCGTACGAAACGAAAAAGGAAGAAAGGAAAGGAACGTATCTTCTGGTCTCAGATACAGTTGTACTTTGTACACACACATTTATAGAAAGATACAGACAAAGATTGAGATGATTCTTGAAACAATACGCAAAGCGAAAGAAAAAACAAATTAAAAGCGAGAAAAGAAACTCCACTGTTGTTGGAAGATGAAAAGGAACAAAAGATTCTTAGATATTTTAGGACCAAAGTGATGTTATGACTTATGACTTACCCCAAATAATAAAATCTAATCATATGTTGTGTGTTCAGTTTCAGTAATCGATTGAATGTAGTTGTACTGAGACTAAGATTTTCGTTTCATACTTGCTGCGACAACGATGAGCTACAATGATTATCATAAACAATTATAATGATATGTTTTGTTCGTTTTGCAGTAGCCAATGAAACTAAACATCGATCAAATTTTCTTTGTTTTGTAATACTGATAAAATTCAGCGCTTTTGACTAAAAAAATTCAACGTTAAAGAATTTGGCAAATTTTCAAATTAGGGACCAATCGCTGAAATATTTCGGTATTACCAAAAGATTGGTTTTGATCTAGAGAGAATATGAACGTAAGATATATACGTCTTCATGGATGACAACAAGGAAAAAGAAGTTAAAGGTGACTGAACTCTACTATATTTTTCTTTATTGTGTCTTTTAGTCTTCCACTTACATTACCTCCTGCGTGCTCGATCACACGAAGAGAGAGAGAGAAAAAAAGTTGAGCGATTGATTGAATTTTCTTTAACAAAATATATTAAAGGACAAGTTTTATGCGATTAGAGGTTTCTTGGCTAGTAAGGTTATGGCAAGGAATCTCACGAGTCACGACACGAAATTTTTATATAAGAAAAAAACAAATAAAAGTTCGTTTGTTTTGGTGACCATATTTCGTAAGAGGATCTCGTACGTAAGATTGTTTCTTTGTCTATCTGTCTGTTTCGATGAAAGATATCGGAGAGGGCATGCATGATAGGGTTGGGTTTACTTTATAATATATGAAAATCAATTCCAGTTCTTGACTAATCTTTTAAAACTGTTTTATAACCGTCTCTTGTAGATTTTGATGTACCCTATTGTGTTAAAAAAGTTTATATCAAAATTGTATATTTGAAGTGAAATGTACGTGAACAGAGTGAATGTAATACTGTTTAGATTTTAGGTAACCAGATAGTAGCACAAACCACTAGATTACATGTATTCATCAGCTTAAGCTATGTTGTAAGTTTGTAACATCCATTTCAACGGTTTAGCTTTTTTTTGTAGAAGTATTTTTTTGCATAAAACTAACAAAAAAGGTCTCATTCATTTTAATCGTCATCTTATATTTATTTGACGAACACACGAATATTTGATTTGCAACTGAATCGAAAGAAGAAAAAAAATAAAGTTCCACTACTCAGCTGTGTTTTATCTTTTTGAAAGAAAAAAATGTAATTACTTTAGACCATCCACATTGCACATAAAATGTGATGTCTCACAGATAAAAAAATATTAAAAATACACTCTCTCATCCTTTTACTCAACTTCATACCTTCTCTTTCATCATTTCACTTAACTTTTATTAATTTTATATTTAAACATACTCCTAATTTCACTCTCTTATGTCTTCCCGGAGACACAATCTCTCCAAAACTACTNAAAAGGTCTCATTCATTTTAATCGTCATCTTATATTTATTTGACGAACACACGAATATTTGATTTGCAACTGAATCGAAAGAAGAAAAAAAATAAAGTTCCACTACTCAGCTGTGTTTTATCTTTTTGAAAGAAAAAAATGTAATTACTTTAATATGTTAATATTTTTATTACAGCAAACCTCTATTTGAAACTATATCAACGAGAAATATTTGAATAAAAAATTCATATATTTTAATATTTGTTTTTTGTTCAGCAATTCTCTCTTTAAAACTAATTTCAACAAGATGTATTTGGAAATATGAAGTACCAAATAACCAATAGACAATGTTATGTTACCACAAAAACATATAGCATTACTTAAATGACTAAACCATCGGAAATGTTAAGTTACATTTTATACGTCCTGGACGGAATTTGGAAAAAGTCAGATTATCGGCACCAGAAAATAAAAATCTAAATGAAAGAAATCTTTTCATAGAGTTTAAAATATTTTTCAAAGTCGATGCAGTGGGCCTAGAGACTAAGACCATCCGCATCGCATACACAAAAGGTGTATCTTCCGCTTTTAAAAAAAAAAAAAAAAAAATTGATTTTTTTATTGTCGCGACGAATCACTCGCGACACGTTATCACTTTTTGGAAAGACATTGTGTCTTGCAGAAAACACATGTCTTGGATGTGGATGGTCTAAGAACACTTGCATCGGTTAGATCCTAGAGTCTTATGAATAAAATATTAATATTTTTAAATAAATTTAATTAAATAATTAAAATTTTAATCAAAAAGTAATATTGGATCAATAAAAGAAGGATACATATGAGACACCCTCTTAAGAATGGTTCTCATATAAGACCATCTCCAGTAGGAAGACAAATTTCTTATCATATATTCCCTCCACATCACTTTATTCTCTTTCCACATCATTTCAATTTTTTAATTCACACCCAACTCCACAATAGGAAGGCAAATCATTTTCTCTTTCCTCCAACTCATTTTCTCTTTCATCCACATCACTCCATCATATATAATTCATTTTATATTTATTTATTTTATTTTTATTATTTTATATATGTTATACATTTTATAAATACTATTACTGTTAATATATTTATAATCACACAAAATAATTTTTATAATATAAAAAAATAATAACTAATATATAATTTGTTTTTTTAATTAGAGTTGATTAATATATAAAAATATATTATTTTAATGATTCAAATAAAATACTCAGTTTCTAAATAAATAAACAACACTCGTTATTATTAATAAAGACAAACCAAACATACGTAATTCATTAAAATCTTACAACAAAACAAACACCAAACATTAATAAACTTAGAAATAAATTTTGATATTTCTAATTGAGGGTTGCTCCGAATCTTTGCCAAATATGCTCGACGAGATCCTTCTTCAATTGAATATGTTGATCCCTATCACGTAAATTGGCTCTTACATGAATATCTGATTCTGACCGGCCTTGCACATGGACTTCAAATTGTGGTAATATTTGGGTGTCGACGTTCATCGAGGAGCTTGATGCAGAATTGTTTGAAGGTTCGAAGTTGATATTTTCCCAGTTTCGCGAATATGTATCACGTTCATCCTCTACTATCATGTTATGTAAAAAATACGAAAGAGAATGATAATGTAGGAGAAGAAATGAAAAGAGAGTGTTAAATCTTGAGATTTTTTTTGGTGTCTAAATGGTATGAACCTAGGTACTATTTATAGATGTTAAGAAATAAAAAATAATGGTGTAATTTTTTTTTTTTGGATCAATTATTGAGCAAATATAGCATTTAAGAAGAATGTAAAAGAGAAAAAAAAAAAACATAGAACCAATCACATGCCACCACATCAGAATTGATGTGGGACCTACAGAAATTTCACGGAAGGGAAATTTTCCCTTTCTCGCATGACTTGGCATTTTCCCTTTTGGATTTGCCTTCCTATTGGATACAAAAACACCCAATTTCTCTTGCTATTGCACTTGGTCTAAGACATCTTCTAAACAATGTTTATTACTTTTTCATTTTTTTCAATTGTTTAATCTGAGACACTCTCTTTAGACCCAACAATGCAGATGCTCTCAGTTACAGATAAGATTGTCCTTGGTCTTTGCCTAATATAATCAAATTTAGAAAGTTTCACAAAAGGAATCATCATGGATCCACAGTTACAGATAAGATTGTCCTTGGTCTTTGCCTAATATAATCAAATTTAGAAAGTTTCACAAAAGGAATCATCATGGATCCACAAACCATCCTCTGTTATTTTTTTTTGCTTATAAATATAATATATGTTAACATGTAAGTGTGTGTTTTGTAGTTGGAAATTTGGAAATTGTTGTAATAAGAAACAAAACCCACACCACCTTACTCTGTCCCCATCACCAATATGACTCATGATTTGACCAACACCACTTATATTTGTTCTTCATTAACACTAAGCTTCTTTAGTTTATAAAATTATTGCATCCGAAAACGTCGTCGTTTCCCAGAGGAAAGGATCGCTGTTTCGAGTCTCACTGCTGAGGATGATACTAATTAACTTGCTCTAATCCCCGACATGAAACTAAGACCCATAACTATTGGTAAACAAAAAAAAACCATATATGAACCGCGGTACATTGGGTAAAAATGCTCTATTCAATGGGGATTATATCGTCTCTGAAGCAAGAAAAAGGGCTTTCAATTTGCATATCACTGATCAGTTGCTTAAGCTCAGATGTTTCCTCTTTAAGCTGAGCATTCTCTTGAAGAACCTTCTCGTGAGACTCAGAGAGATTGTTAAGCTTATCAAGCAACTGATGATTCTCAATCCTCAACCACAGCACCTGAGACCAAAGCTCGTCAAGATGTCGCTGCTTCCTCATACGAGATCTCCTTGCGGATTCTCTGTTTGATATCATCCTTCTCTGCTTCCGCTCGTTGATTATGTTCTTGTCCGTCTGCTGCTCTTCTGCTTCGTCTGATGTCGAGTTGTTGCTGCTTAGGCTCATGGATTGTGGATTGTTTGTAGCGCTTTGGAATCCGTAGAAGGGGTTTGGGGTTTGACCGTTGATTGGAAATGGCGAGGGTATCGGAAAATGGGAAGGATACGGAGATGGGATCGAGGAGTTTAGGTAGTTGTGGAGGCTGAAAACGTCTGTTTGAGGCTGCATTTTGGAGTTGACTTGGGCAGAAAGTTAGGTTTTTTTTCCTTCTTTGTTGAGAAGAAAAGTAGGTGAAGAGAAAAAAAAAAGCTTTGGGAAATTTGATGGATTTTTTGGTGTGTGAAGAGGGGAGATGGTTTTATAGAGTAAAGGAGAGCAGATGTTGAGGAGTGGAGCCCACTTTCTGCAATTGGGTGAAGCAATAACAAAGTTTCTAACATAAGAATTTAGTAAATATGCACCTAGATCATGTCACATTAATTTATCTTTTATATCCATAATTGTCTTGATTAAGGTAAAACATATCATACACTAATGACCTTTCAAGCAATTGATTAACATAAGTGACAAACTCGAGCCGGGTTCTAAAATTAGTTGAATGATCGATGGAGAATTATCTGGTTTCTAAAAAAGTCAATATTGTAATATAATAGTGTCTAGTATGAATATTATTTGACCAAATATATTGTCTCTTTTTCAGTCAAGAAAAGCCTCCACACCGTCACACGGGAGGGACATGGGCGTAAAAAGGGCATTAAGCTTTTCATAATTTTTTCTAATCTCTTTTACCAAACCAAATTATGAAAACAATACCTTTGATTCAACGGTATAATGAGTTTTCTCCGGATTTTTTAAGATGCATTTTCTAACAGATATCATAGCTAATTACTACGTAGTTATTTGAGAGAAAAAAAACAATACACACACACATATATATATATATACCTGTATATATGCATGTGTGTATTTTGAATGTGGGAAGACAAAGTAGTTAAATTTTAAAAATAAAAAATTGGACAAATAACATCAGACATACTAATTATAGTAAAATCTCATACATTACGTTCTAGACTGCGGAATGGGAAGATTTCAAGGACGAAACACTACGGAAGAAGCATAATGTACTTCTCTTATATGGGCAATGCAAGTGATTTGGGCTCTTGGATACCGCGTAATAGAGTTTGAAGGTGATAATTTAATCATCAATAATCTCATCAACTCGAGAGATACAAACCTCAAACTCCAACATTATACGGAAACAATAAAAAAATGGAGAAATATGTTTGAGCAAGTCAAATTTACATTCCGCCATCGCGAATCGAATATGTGCGCTGATACATTAGCTAGGAAATCAATTACTAATATTAATCCCTGGTGTTTGTACCATTGTTGTCCAAGTTTTCTTTATCCCCTTGTAAACAGAGATTGTGATTTGCAAAATCAATAAAGTTCTTAGTCGAAAAAAAAAAAAATCTCATACATTATCTTTTTTCGCAACCATACAATTGAATTGAGAAATTTGTTTTCATGTTTTTACCTCTAACAGTACGTACCAAATAGTACACACTAACATTTAAATGACGTGAAATGATAGTTATCTCGGAGAACAATTCGTTTTGGGGATTAGAAAACACGTACAGGCCATTCAAATGAAAAGGCTCATGAATCATGGTATGTGTTTAGGGTTTCTCTGGAAACCATATACATGCGTGCTCGCTCTGTCCTCTGGGCGTGTGTTAGATATAATTCTTATATCATACATATCTTTTGCTAATAAATGAATTATATATTGATTGTAGTTATTCGACCACTTTGTCACCCACATTGCATAAAGCAAAGGTATCCGAGGCATCTCAGCCGCAATCTTTGGCCTATCATGGACATGTTTATGTATGTATGATTAGTATCATGATCTCATTAATCGTCTCAATAAATCTTATATCTATAAGTAGGTGCATGGGGGAGTAGTGGATAATCATTTTATAAGTGAATTACATTTTGTTATTACATCAGCGAGAAGAAGATATTGCATTATTTTTATTTAAAATTATGTCTTAAACATATATATAAAAAAAAAATATACGAAATATCAGAGCATCGAGTGGTGCTGATGTGAGGAGTCATTCGTCTTTCAAACCCAATTGTCTTTCCTTGCGTCAATAAAGAAACCTGTCTTTTCTACGCATTGAGAATTTTGATTAAATCATTATTCTCTACTTGTCATTAAGATTTTAGTACCCAATTTTTAAGTCTTAGATCTCTATTATTTTCTTTGAAATCTCACAAGAAATACTCAAATAAAAATAGAAAGAAGACCTAAACTTAACGAGTATGTATTTCTGGGTAGAATTCGGCAAGATTTGTTCCTATTGTTGAGCATTTTTATATTAAATTTAGAGAAGATAATCTATTTTGTTTTTCTTTCAGAAAACACAGAATAATATGTTTGTTTACATTAGACGATCAAGCAGGAAATATAAAATCTTTTTAGCGTTGACTGGTGATGACATTTGAGTGGCAGCTATAGACGAAAAAGGGATTTAAAAACTCATGATAGACCGAAAGAGGTGGAGATCGATGGAGGAGGATGGTCGGGACGGTCTCAAAGCCATACAGATAATGTTAGCCATGCAGATAATCCATTTTAACAAACCGATAGTATACAAGTCCGGTATAATTATTGTAATTTACACATGTCCAATTTTTTTAATTCATAAAAAAATCATCTAAAACTGACGTTTGTTGCCAAGTCAATCATTTGGAACAATAAAATAAGTTGACTCATATCTTTTTTCTAGAGGAAACTACGATTTTGATGGTCTTTTTTTCCGAAATAGCATATGAAATAAATGATACTATTGTTTTGTAAACTCCTTGGATAATTATATCTTGGATTAATCTAGCTATTAGTTAATCTACACATGTTTCCATATAGAAAAGTTTAAAAGCTAGATTAAGACTGGCAAAATAAATAGTACGATATTATATAGTTGTGGTTGGTTGGTTCAATTAAAAGCTAGCTAGATTAAGGACTTGGTTGGTTGTAAGAAAATATAGTTGTGGCTGTAAAAGAAGATGACTATTAATCTTAATCATTTCATTCTTAATTACATTACGTGTTGTCCTGTCTACCATGGTGAATAAATATCAATGTTGATGTACAAGAACTTTGAAAACGCATTAATATATACGCACCGTATAAAACATAATAACATAATCAAATCATTATATGTGATTAAGAACAATTCAAATCTGACTTCGGAATATATGTTTACTTTTTAATTAAATTTTATTTCAGATGAGCCTTATGACACTACAAGAACCTACCGGAAATTCCGACGATGGTTCTCGGAAAAATCCCGATGACAATCTGACAATTTTTCGGGGAATAGCACGAGTTCTCGGTAAAATGTTGGTAATTTCCGACAAAAATTTTTGGAAATGACTTGGAATTTACCGATAAATTTCCAAAGACCTCTAAACAAAATATTATAAATATTTAATCTCATTTTTCGGAAGTTTCTATGTAATTAACGACAGATTTCTGACAAACTATGTCGCCATCGGAATTTTCTGGCCAAAGAGGTTACCTAGGGAATACCGACTAACGCGATTCTCGAAAAGTATTGTCGGTAAACTCCAGTTTTTCAACAATATTCCGACAATTATTTTCTATGAATTTCCGATGAACTAATCCGTCGGTAATTTTTCGAGATATTTCCGAGAATTCTATTTTTCGCTGATTCCAACAATTTGATGTTTTTCGGAATGTTCCCGGAAAATCTTGTTTCCAACGATATACCGACCATCCGTCGTTATATCTGCAATTTCTTATAGAGATCATGATCTCTCTCGCTGTCTCCCTGGGCTGAGTGGACTAAATGGTCAAAAATATCATGAGACAAGGAAAGACACTTCTTTCATTTCTTTAATGTCTTGAGTTTGCTCCTTTCTTCTTTGTGCTTTTTCCAACCATTTACTTTGTTTTCTAATTCTAAAAACACTTATTACAAATTAAATTTTATAATATGATATTTCTTTTATTTTATAAAAAGTGTCATTTTAATACATTTTACACATATTAATAAATTTTAAAGTTATACTAATATGCCCTATGTTTAATATATCCATGATTAATTCAAAATGATATAAATACAAAGTTATTAGCTTTTGTTAAAAGGTAATTATGAAAATTAGTTTGAAAAGTTGTATTGAAAATATAAAATTACTGTCTTTTTAAAGCAAAAAATTTAACTCTAAAACGACACACTTTATTATACAAATGGAGTATGGAGTATTACTTATATTTATATATATCTGATCAGACTTATTATTTATTAAAGGTGTATATAAGAGTGTTTACACATAAATGGACAGTGTGTAGGGAACCATGAACAGTTGAATACCTAGTAATGGGGATTTTTGTCTTAATGTGCTTTTATTAGATCTATACATGTGCATCACACAAGCTTTGACCCTACTTTATTTCTTGTTTATTTTAAATAGATTTACAATATTTTGTTGTCTCGATAGTTTAGTAATTGATAAAGATCAAGAAGATCCGTTAAGGAACCAATTATATAACTCATCTTTTTGTTGTCGAGTAGCAATATGATCGAAATCTTGAATTCATTGCAAAACTTACAATTAATGGGATTTCTGTTTTTCCATACCCTAACAATTCAAATAAATTCGGTTTGTTTATAAATTTGAGTGTTATGCAGATATATACTATAACTATATATATATTATCTAATTTATACAGTAAGTAATAAAATTGAGCTAAATCATCATAAATTGACTATAACTGTATGGGATAAACTATGAACGATTGATGATGTGGATGACATGTCAGCTGCCACTTCAAAATTAGACGTCACACCACCATATACAATATCACATGCCACATCATAACTTAAAAAAAAATATATTGTATTTTTTTTTTGTCAGAAGTTTCCTTAAACATTTATTTTTTAATCCCTAATAACTTCATAATTTGAAACACTTGCACGTGTTAAAAAATGGCTGCTGTAAATATGCAACTATTTACTATCTTATCATTTTAACCATTTGTATTTTGTAATATCTTTTCGTGAGCCGTCTGGAATATTTGTTCTGCCTCTTTGTTATCTTTTATTTTTATTTTTCGTTGGGAGGAATTCGAAATGAAAAGCAATGATTGAATTGAATCCATCACATTATTTTTATTTTAATATTTCCAGGAAACACTCCAATAATGCCCTTGAATGTCAAAACAGTTTTTCCTATACACCACATCTCTCCATACGTAAAGGTAAGGGTAATTTGGGAATATTAACATGGCGACAAAGAACACGCCCCTAAAAAAACGGCTCTGGTTTTTGCACGGTAGAGTACTTGGATTTAACTTGTCTTCCAATAACATATGTAGCACAAAGAAATCAGCCAAAGGAATCTTTCATACAAAACATAAAAATTACATGTCTAGCTTTTCTAAATTTTAAAGAAATTATTGTTAGTGTAATGGGGAAAATAAGAAATGATATTAGGATTAAACTTGAATATTTAGTTGACAACATATTGTCTGTCTATATCTACCAAATAGTCTTCAAAGTGAATCATTCATGAGTTATTTTGAAATATGACCATAGAAGCTAAAAGTACATATATACTGTGTCTGGACCAATAGGAACACACATAAGTATACAAATTTGAACTCAACATTAAGTTGGTGTTGAAAGACTAGTTGAGATTCTCGCTTTGGAAAGATTGAGAAGTAATGAACTCAATTTTTCTTGCCTAATTATGGAATCATGCGATGACAATAGGTCGAAACTAAATCAACGGATTCATAAGTAAATATCAACATTTTAATCATAGTTCGACACGTGTGTAATGCCAATTGTCTTTACCAATGTCACAGTTTACTCGTGTTGAATATCTATTGGTTGGATTATTCTGATTGCTACATTCCATTTTATCAGTTATTCACTAATTCACTTTGATGCGATTCCAAAAATTACAATAATCATAAGCCTAGGAGCGAATAAGATATAATTTTTTTAACATATGATAAAAGCGAAAAAATCACAAATGCTAATATTTGAAACACCATATATGTCCAAATTCGCTCTGGATATATAAATATGCTCATATATCCATTTATATATAAAAAATATGAACATAAATAAACTATATATGTATAAATTTAAGAACATTTGTTTATAAAATTGATTAAAACTAATAAGAGAACTGAAATATGAATTTATAATGAATGTTAAAATTAGGCGTGGGCATTCGGGTACCCGTTCGGGTTCGGATCGGTTCTTTCGGGTATCGGGTCTTTCGGGTATAGGGTTGAAGGACCCATTCGGGTATTTATAAAATTCGGTTCGGATTCGGTTCGGGTATTTTCGGGTTCGGGTACCCGAAATATAGGAAAAAACTAAAAAAAATGCTAAATTTGAATAAAATTTGGTTAAATTTTGACAAATATAACTAAAAATTTTCAGTTTTTTTTTTTATTTTAGATATTTTGGTTATTTCGGTCTAACAATAATTGATATTTTCGGGTTTTATAATTATAATTTTAGGTAATTGGGTTATATCAAGTCTAAATATAATTAATATTTTGGGTACATAATTATATTTCGGGTATTTCGGGTACTCATTCGGTTCTCGGTTCGGTTTTTCGGGTATAGGAGTCTAGAATCCGTTCGGGTATTTTGTCGGTTCCGGGTTCGGTTCGGTTCCCTTTTTCGGGTCGGGTTCCGTTCGGTTCTTCGGTTCCGGGTATTTTGCCCAACCCTAGTTAAAATGTATTCTTATTTAATTTTGATTTTAAATGAATTCTTAGTTTTTAAAAAAAATAATTATCACGAGTGTATCGAATATCCTGTCTAGTTTCTGAATTTTAACGGAAATCTGAACACTAATTATTCGGTAGTTTTAATCGGATACATATAAAAAGTTGGCGATCCAGATAGATGCATGTGTTGGTCGACTAATTAATAATGCAAGTATGACCCAACGTGTGTGCTATGCCAACATCCTCTTAAAACAAAACAATATATATTCTTCCCATGCGCATATATACTCTTCGTATGTGTGGGAAGCTCTCGCAAAAGGCATACTCAAAGATCGGTTCGCTACAAATTGGGAAGAGTTGACGTGAATCCTAAAGGATCCCTCCTTCGATAGGATCTCCCGGGGGAATAATTTTTACATTCAATTCAAAACAAAATAATAATAATGCAAGTATGAATTCATGAAAAAATGTACTTTTAAATATCAAGCGGTGGCATGATCTTCATTGAAAATGTTGTTTTCTGTACAAAACGAAGTCTATGTCTGCATGTTCATCGGTGTTAAGACTGTGTACATTGTACGCGGTGATCTTCTGCCTCACGCTATAGTCTTACTTTGTCGCACAAAATCCAGTATTCGCTACAAAAACGAGGTCTACTCCCCCAAAATGAAGTTTGACTGTTTGACCCAATGAAATGTGTGAAGTCAAGACGCACTAAAAGATGATAACATATCCGAATTGATATTAAATCAATACTTTTATTATTATATTATATTATATTAATCGTCCCAAACCGGGCATTGGTATTATGTTACACAAATCGAATTCAGATAGGTCTAACCGGTACTAAAATGGGAAAAGAGAGGAAACTAACGTATTTCTATTCCAAAGATTTGAAGTTCTAAAAATCCAAGACATAAAAAGCTTGGTTGGATTGAAATGTATCGGAAAGTAACATCGTGATCTTGATTCTATATCATAAAAAAAAAAGATAATATATGCTCTTAGATCTTGTACCCTCAAGAATAGACACACTCTTAACTTCTTGTCATTTTCTACTATTTATCTCCCTTAGCCACCTTCTCTTTTTCATTTGATAACACGTTCTTTTTCTATACATTTTCCCAAAGATGGTCTTAACAAAGAATAGAAAAATACACCCAAATTTGACTGAAACTCTAAAATAGGATTAAAATATACACTATGCTTTAAATAAATAAATAAATAAAAATAACTAATTCATGGTGATGTCTTTAAATGTTGGCAATGACAACAACGATGAGAAAATGTGGTTTGACAACTTCAGATTCATTAACAAAACTAATATAGAAAAATATGAGGCTTATTAGAAACTTTTGAGATTCCAAACGCATTTGTAGCAAATAGATACAAGAGCCTCATACAAAATACAAATATTAATAATGATTAATAAATAAAGGAATTGAGTTAAATACATGACATGTGAAGGGAGCAAAATCATTCCAAGTATGATTTTGGGCGGATAAGGCCAAATTTATATAGGGTGGGTGGCTAGGGAGGCACATCCACAACCCTACATCCAAAAAAAAACTAGCACAGTAGATGATATTATTATTATTATTGGGATGGTTAGTTATCAAGAACAAAAGTTTCAGCATCAATTTCATATGGTTTTTAATTCCAGTATTTGTGTTTATATATTGTGTATATATCATATATGTATCCAATAATTTTGTACATGACATATATCTTAGTAGTTTGTATTAATATCGTTGGATTCAAATTCACATATTGCATATTCTTTTTTTTATAGAAAAATGGTCAGAGTCGAACAAAATGAGGCAACACATGTACGCAAAGATGATCTCTTTCTTTCAATTTTTACATAAGTTATCATACATTTTTATGTTTCTAATTCTTTTTGTTACTTTCCTCAGCTTCTATCCATAAACCATATTCATTTTCTGAGGGTTTTTGGATTCCAAGAGTAACCCCAAACCTTGAATTGTGAAATAGTGAAACATAAATTAATGGATCACCTGATTGTAAGAAAAACAAAACTAATAATAGATCACCTGCAGTCCATTTGGAAAATCATTAAAGAATAATTTTAGCAAAGCCCAAATAAACCAAGACCAAGAAGTACTCATTCAAGAATTGCCATATATTCTTCAAAAGTTGGGTTCAAATTGGGCTGAAGAAATATATATGTTACTGTGGGACCGAAAAAGAGAGAATGGATCTAAGATTTCTTTTGTTCTAAAATATTTTATTGTTCTTTGTGCATTTTATTTTTATATTGTTATTAATTTATAATATATCTGGTGTTATTATACTATAAAATGACACCGAAAACAAGCAAATATCTACTATAAATAAAACTAATTAAAACAGAAAAAATGTTACTTTCACACATATTAACAAATTTTAAATTTAAATACAAATGTTATTAGATTTGGATAAAGAGTTTATATAATTATCGGTTTGGCTCGGATAACTTGAATGGAGAAGCATTACTGAATTGATGCCATGCAACCACTAGGGAATCGACATGATCAAATTGATTCGATTCATACTTGTTTTCGATAGATAGAATAAGCCAATTCACTCAAAATTTTTGCTTAATGTCTTCTACTAGGAGGTGGTCGAGGAGGTAGAAATGGTCATAAGTGATCATTTCTCTTCTGTTTTCTCCACCTTTTCTCTTTTTCTACTTATTTTCGGGTTTTTTTATAGTTCTTGCAATTAGATTTAAGTTTTTGTTTAATGTCTTCTACTACTTTAACTTCTGTATGACTCAAAAATGTCATAGCTTGTAATTGGTTAAATTGCATTTTAAATTTGAAAGCCCTTTTTCTCAAAAAAAAAAAATTCACTCAAAATTTCTTCGGATATACTCGGACGAAGATAAAAAAAAAAGACTTTATCAACTTCAACATTAGAAAATTAAAGAAAACCCAATAAAACAAACTAGTTTCTAACATTGTGACGGCAAAGCGGACAAGTGTTCCGATTAGTCAACCAATTCGAGATACAGTCTTTATGGTAATAATGTCGACAAGGAAGCTCAGAGAGTCTGTCATTAGCAGCTAGCTCCTCTCTACAGATGGCGCAAACCACCAGACCTCTCTCCACCAGTTCCTTAGCCGTCAATTCCACCACCGGAAGTTCTTCCGCCGCTTCCGGTCGCCGCGTAGAAGATGAATTGCCCAACACTCGACCGAAGATTTCATCGTAAGGCCCAAACGTGTCGAATCCATGGTTGCTCCGTGAAGCCAAATAATGGAGGTAGGTGAGGTACTCGTCCTCGATGAAATTAGCGTTTTCATCGAAATCTTCGGCCGGAATCTGATCGGTTTCGTTTTCGATTTCGGAAGGAAGATGAAACTCCGCCATTGATTTTTCTTTGAGGTTTGAAGGTGATAATAGATACTTAGTACGAGAATGTGAACATGATTGTGTTTCTGAATGTTCCGTTGGGATTCTGACACGTGTATTTGAGATAAGGACAACATTCGCAACACATGTCTTGCGAGTGAATCAAATCAGGTTTGTTGCCATGTCATCTAACTGTCACACGGACATATCAAATAATTTTTTTTTTTATGTTAAAATATAACTAAATTAAACACAAATATTTGATTTACTAAAACCAAACGTTTTATAATAAAAAAATTATTCCACTACATGTACACTATTCTCAATCGATATTTTAAATTTATTGATAAAAAAAAATATAGATATATATATACTAAGTGAGAGTTGCTTTAAGCTACAAATCTCAAATTTGAGACAAATATCAGAGCACAAATCTAAATCAAAACCAAAGTATATCGAGAGAAAATGATCAGATATTTGGTATTGACGATTCACGAGTCACGAATGGTTTACTAGCGCTAAACTAGACCATTTAGCTTCGAATCGGATCCATAGTAAAGTAAGATGATACAAGTTTTGATGGAATGATCAATTGTTCGATAGAGTTGGGATGGTCTGCGATGGTTCTGGCTTGTACTTTTGTCATTTACCTAATTTCTCCAAATATGATGAATCGAAGTTTAAAAAGTTATAAGCAAGTGAGGAGATAATCAATGTTATTATACAATAAATCCATGTCTTAATACTTTTTTTTTTACACATCATCAAATTTTCATTAAGAAGAAACAATGTGATCCTCGTGAAGGATTGTTACTAGACAATTCGGAACATAAAAGTAAGATTGAATAGGGTTTTTTATTAGACACTGGTAAAATCACATGTACATATATGTATAGTTAAAGAATTAAAATATAATAATTAATTTTACTGTCAAAATGTATTCATAAACTGAGCCACTGAACCAAAACAATTCAACGGATTCTTTTCTTATAGTAATTTTTTTTCATCCTGATTTGTTTATGAGTAAGTCACTCTTCTTAATATTTTATTCAAGAACGAGGTGTATAAATTAGACCAGGCTATACTCAAATACCTGCACCAAAATCCACTTAGGTAATATAATTTATTTGTATTTTTCTTTGAGTATAACGGTATGACCTGTGGGAATCTTGGGTTGTAGGTACGTTCTAATATGATGAAAGACAGTGTGTTTTTAAAATTTCGAAGTTTCAGTTGCATATAATCAAATTTTGAATAAACTGTGCTATTCAATCATAGAAATATGAGAATCGTTTCATGAAAATGAAGAAAATTAAACACAGCCATTTGAGAATCGTTTTGTTAATAAGACGTTTGAATATTAGATTGTAAATTTTAAGTTCTCGACTGGAAATCCGTTTAAATATACTTCTTCCGTTTTAAAAAGAATGTCATTATAGTTTTTTTTTTTGTTACATAAAAAGTGTTACTTTAGATTTTCAATGCAAATTTTGGCACAAAATACCTAATTTAACCTCACTTTTAATAAAGAATTCCAAGAGTTATTATATATTTGAAAAATATAATTGAATTTTCAATATGTTTTATTAATTTTTGTGTAAAGTGTCAAAACGACACTTATTATGAAATAGAGGAAATATTAAGTTATGACATACTCAAGACCTGAACCTTATTACTTAATTTATTAATTTCTGGGCCTGATTTGCCGAAATGCGAACTATCTATGACTGTGTATACGATTAAATAATGGGCATGAGGACGACTCATGATGATTAATTGAATTAATACTTTACAGAGCTTAAATACATACTATTCCCTCCGTTTCTTTTTATAAGTAGTTTTGGCTAAAAACATAAATTATTAAGAAACTCATATTTTACCAAAAAATATCATTTAATATATAAATTAAAAATAATTCAGCCAATCATAAAAAAATCTGCAGAATATTATTGGCCACACAATATTCGATAAATATAAAAGTTGCATAGAAACATGAAAACAATTTATATTGTGAAACAAAACAAAATCTCTAAAACTACTTATAATTATAAAAAGAAACGGAGGGAGTATTGATTAAGATTTGACGGTTTGATTACCACTAAAAGCCAAAAACTTGGTAGGAGTAATATTTAGTGATTAACTGATTAGTAGGCGATTAATTATCATCCAAGTATGGGTATGTTAAATAATTATCAGAGTGCGATGGATAATTAAATAGGAGTTAGTTTCAGTCTTTCCTGTCCACATACTATTCTGAAATAAAAATAATGAATTAAGTTGTATCTCCCTGATTAGTGATTACTTCTTCTACTGTTCTACAACTAAACTTTTAAAATATAAATCGTGACTAATCATAATAATAATACGGAAATGATGAGATGATGGTGCAGTATAAATGTTTATTTTTACAAGATTAGCCTTTTGGTTCAATGTTTATTTCAGAAAGAAATGAAGAGCGATGTTGCATTAGTAGTAGGTGCCCTATCTTTGGGTTCGACTTTGCTTGGCCATCTCTTTACGTTTTTACAAATGGTAAGTGTGTAATTAGGATGAGAGGCCTCGTGTTATTAGTTTGGGTTTAGAAAATTTGGGATGTCCACGGTTATAAAAAAAAAAAAAAAAAAAAGATGTTGCATTAGTTGCTGACTATGCATCTGATGAGTCTCGGCGTCTTCGGACAAGATTGGGCTATGGTTCTTCTCGGGTCCCTTCGAACAAGACTCTGGCAACGTCCCTTCCCTTGCCCGTGCAAATCCTATCGAGTGACTCTCAAGGAACCTATCTAATGTAACCTTTATTTTGTACAAATTTACATCTCATGTCATTCATTTTATATGTTTTTTTTTATATATTTTGTTTGGTAACGATAATATTTCTTATATACTAGATTTTATACATATTTGAATTTCCATAAATATCCGGAAAAAAATCCATAAATATTTCCTCAATATTTTACATTTCTAGAAATACTGATGATGGAAAGAAATACTGATTATTTTCCATCATTTTTATATATTACCACATTATTTTATTTTGTTTGTCTCACTCCATAATCAATACTATAAAAACAGAAGGAGTCTCTCCAGCAGTGACAACTCAGCATTTTTGTACTAGGAGAAGCTGACACATCATAAAAATATTGAGCCAATTACAACATTTTAATTAATACATGTCAGCTAAAAAAATTACACATTACCAAAAAATTATAAACGAAAATACCATATTTATCACTCCAGAAAATCTGGAATCCGGTTTCCAATTCGACAAACTTGCAAAAGAAACCGAAGGTTATTCCGGTAGCGATCTGAAGGTTGGTATTCGTTTTCTGATCCCGGCTTGTGGCGGCGCTTGTAAGTTCTTTTATTCATATTAACTCCTTTACTTTTTGTGGGTTTTATATTGCAGAATCTATGCATTGCTGCTGCTTACAGACCTGTTCAAGAGCTGTTACAAGAAGAACAAAAGGTACATAATATAGATTGAATTAGAACAGAGACTGGACTCTTCCACAGCTTTTTGCTTGATGCTTTGCCTTGTTTCTCTTTAGGGTGCAAGAACGGATGCGTCTCCTGGTCTACGATCGCTAAGTTTGGATGACTTCATTCAGTCCAAAGCTAAGGTATTTATTTGCATCAATGCCAGACGAAAATTTGTATCTTGAGCTTGCGTTTTTCAGCTTCTGCGTTATCGATGGTTATTTCAAACCGCAAAGATGTGACTGTGGTCATATGTATGGATGGGTGATGTGGTTTTGCAGGTGAGCCCGTCAGTGGCATACGATGCGATGACGATGAATGAGCTGAAAAAATGGAACGAGCAATATGGTGAAGGAGGGAGCAGGACTAAGTCACCTTTTGGCTTCTGAAGAAAATTGTCAGTTTTGTTAGATTTAATTCAAAGTGTTACAAAAAAGTGATTTTCCTTCCCTTTTTTTTTGTTTTCCCGTGTGTTTTTTTTCTTTGTTAGATCATATTGTAACTCAGTGTTGTATCCTTCTTCAAGATCTCCTCCAGATTTCAATTTTTTATCAGTTATAATGGAACACGAAACATATAGAATAATCAATGTTCTAATTGAAAGATTTATTTTATTAATATCAATTTTTTTGGTGGCGCAAATTTAAAAGCTAATTTGATGGTTATAACTGAGAGTTTCTTTAGTTTCATGGTTTAGAGTGAAAATATAATTTTTTTAAATACACAAAGTAGATATGTAAATGCGGGAAGAAGACTGCTGTAGATGTACTAGCAAAAATATTCTTTTGTAAAAATTTGTTTATTTTTTTTAATGAAAGCATTGCGTTTTACGTGTTTTCATGTACTAACTTCTTATTTCATCTCCTGGCGGGATTGCAGAGAATGAAAAAAAGATATTGATGAATCTGTAGCTGATAAAGGGCTAACTGAGGAGACAAACAAAAGAAAACATTCTCAGGTTATTAGATAGCAATATAAAGGGTTTACTTCAGTCTCGTTTGCTCATATGGATCTTGAATGTAGACTAAATTACTTTTCTTAACTGCTTGTCTCAGTTAAAATAAAGCAGGCTGATGAGGAGGAATAGGTTAAAAAGCTCGGATCAGATGAAATAAGTGGGCAGAAGATTAAGGAGACGAAATGTGCGGTTTCTTCAAAAGTTATTGCTGAGTACACAAAATCAAGCAGATCATCATGCATGAAGTGCATTCAGACGATTGCTACTTCAACAAATCCTAATTATAATTTTGAGTAATTAAAAGAAACTATGATGCGTACAAACGCCCTATTTTAATTCATTCAAGTTTTTATTAGCCAACATTTGAACTTTTTAAAGTTTCAAAAGTATCAATTCTCTGACATGTTGTGGATATATAAAGATTATAAATGGGTTGCAGAAACGGAAAATGAGCTTTGTTATTGCTCCATAAATAATTCAAAAAATAAAAACAAAATAAATAATTCCAAAAATATTAATAATGAGATTTGTGTTTGTGATTTTAATAATGCTTTCAATTTCAAAATATTTACAATTTTGTCAACATAAATTAGAATAATAGTATTTGGTTACAAGAGTATTATTAAATGGTGTAATGTCTATTACAATTTTTTTTTTAGGAAAATTATATCTTTCTTGTAATTATAAAAAAATATCATATTAAATTTTATATCAAAAGAAATAATACAAAAAGAACCGGGTATGTATCTAGTGAGATCAAATACATTACCAAAATATCTTCAAATCATTGGATTTGTAACTTAATTACATAGTTGTTCTCTCCATTTTGTATGCACAAATTCAAATTTCAAGCATAGTGTATATTGATTAACGCTGCGTCGATCCTCTCTGAAATCTAATCAGCACCACCTAAGGTCAAATAAGTCATCATCATAATACAGTGAATTTGATAGTTTAGACTAATTACGTTATCATTTTTCAATCGTCAAAATCGTGAGGCTCTAGTTTTCCTCACATCTCCTCAAAATTCTTCCTTTTCTCCTCAAAATTCTTCTTCCTTGTTTGGAGAAAAATCCTTTCTCTAATCTCCTCACTGTTTGCGAATTCGCTACTTCTTCTTTGTATATTGGATTCTACCGCCAATTTTTTTTTCTGGGTTCAACCATTTTCGATCAAAATCAACTGGGTTTCGGTCAATTTAGGTTTTTTTGATTCCTACTTGTCTAATCAGTTGAATCGAAGTTCGTCTCTGCTCACTATTGAGAAATTCTCGTCAAATTCTCTTTTAAAGGTACACGCTTTCAAATGATTTGACTTTGTATGATTTTACCGTAATCAATTTTGACAGCTTGCAATTGTCAATAGGAAGATGACGATTGAAGATGTTACTCCGATCGCAAAGAGGAGCGGTTCCTCCTCCGATGATGTTGCTGTTCCGTTATTGCCGAAAACGCAGGGAGACGAAGCTGCTTACGATGAGTTCAACGGAGCTTCGTTTAGTGGCGCGGTTTTCAATCTCGCCACTACCATAATCGGTGCTGGAATCATGGCTTTGCCTGCAACGATGAAGATCCTAGGGCTTGTACTCGGAATTACTATGATTGTTGTCATGGCTTTCTTGACCGATGCATCGATTGAGTTCTTGCTTAGGTTTAGTAAGATTAAGAAAAGCCGATCTTACGGTGGCTTAATGGGTGACTCTTTTGGCAGACCTGGGAAGATTCTGCTTCAAGTCGCTGTTCTAGTTAACAACATCGGCGTTTTGATTGTCTACATGATCATCATTGGTATCATAATCATCTCCTCTTCTTTCTCATTTGCTGCCTACTTTTTTGAATCTTATCTCTTTCTCTGGTTGTTTTTTGTTTAAGGGGATGTGTTGGCTGGAAAGACAGAAGATGGAATCCACCATTATGGTGTTCTTGAAGGATGGTTCGGTCATCACTGGTGGAACGGAAGGGCTGCTATTCTTCTCATTACAACTCTTGGTGTGTTTGCTCCATTGGCTTGCTTCAAGAGAATTGGTTTGTGTTTCGGTTCTAACACGAGCTTGCTTGCTTGATGCATACGTAGAGAAACCTGTCATTTCTTGTTGTAGATACTCCTAGAATGGGATGGGGACTCTCAATATTTAAGATTGGTTGTGCAATACTTTTAGTTGCCTGTGACATATGATTGTGCTTTCTTTGCAGATTCTCTGAAATTTACATCTGCACTATCAGTTGCTCTGGCGGTTGTGTTTCTCATCATCACAGCGGGAATTTCTATCATGAAATTGATCAGTGGTGGTGTGGCGATGCCAAGATTGCTGCCAGATGTTACCGACTTAACATCCTTCTGGAATCTCTTCACAGTTGTACCCGTTCTTGTCACCGCATTCATTTGCCATTACAATGGTATGTGCTCGGTTCTTAATTGGTAGCATAGCTTTGAAGAATGAACAAATACTCATGTTGTTTGTTTTGCTTGGTTTGTTTCAGTTCACAGCATACAGAACGAGCTCGACGACCCCTCTCAGATAAAACCGGTTGTCCGATCAGCTCTTATGCTCTGCTCATCTGTTTACATAATGACAAGCATTTTTGGGTTCCTCTTGTTTGGTGACGATACTCTTGATGATGTCCTTGCAAACTTTGACACCGATCTCGGAATCCCTTTTGGCTCTGTCCTAAATGATGCAGTTCGAGTTAGCTATGCTCTTCATCTTATGCTCGTGTTCCCGATTGTTTTCTACCCGTTGCGGATTAACATTGACGGGCTCTTGTTCCCTTCTGCTCCATCATTAACTACCTCAAATGTAAGGTTCGGTTGCCTCACTGCGGGTCTCATCTCTGTAATCTTCTTGGGTGCAAACTTCATCCCGAGCATTTGGGATGCTTTCCAATTCACTGGAGCAACTGCTGCTGTTTGTCTCGGCTTCATATTCCCAGCTTCTATTATACTAAAGTAAGTTGATTGTTTATATAAATCTGCACACAATGCTTAATTAGAAGATTTGGTAGTTTATTTCATTTTTTTTTCTTTTTGATGTTCTCGCAGGGATCGTCATAGCAGAGCAACGAGCAGGGACACGACCTTAGCCGTTTTCATGATTGTTCTTGCGGTATTGTCCAATGCAATCGCCATTTACAGCGATGCTTATGCCTTATTCAAGAAGAACGCACCTCGTGCATGATCGTGGATGAGTTAAATGTGCAGTTTTGGGTGTTCTGGATGAAGGAAACAGAAGCGTTTGTTTCTTCATCTTCTCTTCTTATGTCAAATCAAATAATTAAAGAAGATGAGACTTCTCTTCTATATGTGTTTGTACCCTTGCTTGCTTCTGGTTTTGTACCACCATGAGTGTTGTTTGTAGAAACTCTGTATAAAATGTAATGCAGACACATATTTGGTGTAACATTCGGATCTGTTATATCATAGTTCATGAAAACCAAGTCAAGCTATTTCAATCCAGTAGATCGGCAGAGTTACAGTAATCAACCATTGACGTGTGACTTGTTAGATTCCAAAACACAAGAGGACGTAAGTGGAAAGAGAGCAAACCAAATTCAAAACTATTAGAATTAGATGTTTTGGCGGCATGTGTGAGTGTCTGTGTGTTCAGGTTTCTTCTACCAGTTCACTTAGCTGTTGCTGTAGGCTTGAAACAATCTATGTTGCACAAACCTACTGATCTTATCATCACCCCAAACCTGTCATCAAAAATCATCATTATCATCATCAATTGTCATCATGATCATCAATTCATACAAATCTGAGATTTTGTTTTTACCTGTCAACGCTATTCCTCCCTTTCTCCGGTTGTATTTGTTGTTCCATGGCATTACTCGGTTTCTCAGACCCATCGACGCTTTTTCTCTTTCTCTCTCTCTTATCAACGCTCGCCCTTGCTTTATCTTTGTTCTCTGTACTCAGCTTCGGCATCTCTCTTTGATCCGTGCTTGTTCTTGATTTCTCTCTTTGATCTGTGCTTAGCCTTGCAGGTTCTCTAATATCCGTACTGCTCCTCGCCTTCTCTGTTTGTGGCACAGATCCGTTTCTAAGATGAGGGGATCTTTCAATCGCCGATACAAACTTCTTTAGATGCTTTATGTATTGCGGGTATAGCTCTAAATCGCAATGGTTTCCTCCTTTGATCCAAAGCGGTTCATATTTTTCTTTACAAAGATCAAATAATTGCTTCCCATGAGACCAATTAACAACATCATCTGATGTTCCCTGCACACAACCGTAAGCCTCGGATCGGTAACAAAATGAATTTGAAAGAAAGAAAGAAAAACCGAAATGGACATGAGATGATACGTACGTGAATTACCAGAACCGGACATTTGACAAAAGATACCTTCTCGATATTCTGCAATCGCAAAAACAAATTCAAACATAAGTAATGTCCGGAATACGAAAAAAAAACGGATAACAAGATCAATAACGAGAATGTAATGTTGATGAAAGTTTCTAAGGAAACCTTGTAAATGTCAAACCAGTAAGTTCGCTTCACAGGGTACATGACTCTAAGACCGGATGCAATTGCACTGTGAAGAACAACCGCTCTGAGGTTTGGTAACCGAGAAGCCAATTCCAAAGTCGGACCGCTTCCTACAGATTGTCCATATAAGATAACATCTTGTTCCTTCACACCATATTGCTCCTCCAAGCATCTATACACTGCTTCTATATCGCTATACGTGTTCTGCTCACTAGGCTGTTGGAGAAACCAAAGTGAAAAAATTGAATTCATACACAAATTCATTGCCGATTTCAATAATTTGGACCGATAAAACACAATGGATCATACCTTCCCTGAAGACCTCCCATAACCCGAATAATCATACCTGCATAACATGGAACAACACAATCAAAACATGAACAAATCATGATTCATACAGTGGATCTCACTTATTATCTGAAGTAAAAACTCAGATCCATTAACATATTCATTCTCGATTACTCGTGATTCCCTAGCCTATCTACAGCCTCGAGATGTGCAGATACTGAACCGAGAAAAACAAAAAAAAAACTTGTCTTAATCCGTGAGAGCAGCTTCAAAAACTTGTCCTAACACATCAATCCAAACAAGAGAGAGTAATAATTACCCAATCAAGTTGACGCGAAGATGAAGGCTGAGCTCGGAGAAGAGCTCAAACATCTGGCCGAGATCGGCGGCGTTGCCGTGGGAATAGAGAAGCGTGAGTGAGGCTGTAGGGTTCTTAATATACGCCGCAACCACCTGATTACCTCTCTTCGTCTTCAGCTTCAACACTTCAACGTTCTCCTTCACGTTCTCAACGCCCATCAGCCTCAGCTTTCCTGTCTCAACCTCAACACTGTACGACGGCGGATTTGGCGGGAAAAACGCAAACTTCGCCGCCATTGATGACGTCACCGCACCCATCCTTGAAAACCCTTTTTCCTCTAAAGCTAAACGCAGATAGGGGAAAAAAACGGACTTTCTAGGAAAATTTACAAATTTCCTTTGTTTTGAATTCGATTTACATCGATTATGGTGAAACAGAACAAAAGGGTATTGTTTGAAGGAGAAATTGAAGTTTTGCTATTACAGATGCAACACGAAGAAGAAGAAAAAATACGTTTTTATTTTAAAAAACAAAACCAACACAAAAAAAAATCAAACTTTGATCTAGATTTGGTTAACTCAGTTGAGGATCTTTACAAAAGTGGATTTGATAGTGTGAGAAAATAAGGGAAAACGACGGGAAAATTGGAGAGAGAGAGAATTTAGGGCTTGGAATCTGAAGGGAAAAAAGAAGATTGAAAAATGCAGTTTTCACGGGGGAGAAAGAGGAAAACCCGGCGATGCGGCGGAGGAGGAAAAGCACGAGCACGTGTTTTCTTTTAATTTAATTCTCTTTCTCTGAAAATTATTATTAACCATCTCCAATAGTTAATAATAATTTTCAATGCCGAACTCCATCGGATTCTTACTAATTTTTTAATCATAAATTTTAATTATTTAAAAATTTAAAATTCCATAAGTTTTAGAACTCCATAAGTTTTTGAACCTCTAATTTAGGGGTTTTTTAAAAAAAATTTAATATGTAAAAATTCTAATTCATTAATATGTAAAAAAAAAATTCTAATTTTTAAATTAAAATTATAAAAAAGTTTTTTTTTTAAAATTAAGAATTTTTTTTTTAAGTTAAAGTTAAGAAAAAATAAAAACAAATCTGGCAAAAAAAAAAATCCGGCGAATTAGGGATTGACACGAGGATAAGAACAGTGTAAGAACCCGGGAAAACGGCCAATTCCTACCCGGATTATTTCAAATGGTGCATATTCGTACCTGAGAAATTCAAGTGTCCAATTTCATACCCAGACTCTTCAAAATTTGAAAATTCATACATGTACTATTCTTTTTTTGGCGAAAACAAACATTGACCAACATTCCGTTAGTCAATCTCGTAACACCGTTAACGGCAAGAACTTCCGTGCCACGTATGCTGTGATAAGATGACGTCGTTTTGAGTAAAAATTTTTTTTTTTTTAAATGGACTAAAACCGACGACGTTTTGAGAATTTGGATTAAAAAAAAAAAACCTAAACGAGAGAATCCCCTTCTTCATCGAGCTCCATCAGAAAATTGGGGAAGAACAGCTCACGGATCTAGGGTTTATTTCTGACAATGAAGAACGAGTCCAGCCATACGAACAATCCGACGATTCACAATCTCCCAAGTTTTTTGTTTTTTAAGCACACAAATGCATTCTCGTCTCGTCTCCTTATATATAAACCTAGTTTCCTCTCAACCAATCATCACCATCTAGTTTCTAATCGACATCATCGCAAATCAAATAAATCATTTCTCTAATCGAAGTTTGAAATTTTAATTTCCCAAGAAAAATTTCAGAGCGAGGAAGGAAGGAAAAGGATTGGGAAAGGGAGGAGCCAAGAGGCATCGGAAAGTTCTCCGAGACAACATCCAAGGGATTACTAAACCAGCGATTCGTCGCCTTGCGAGAAGAGGAGTGAAGCGTATCAGTGGTTTGATCTACGAGGAGACTCGCGGCGTTCTCAAGATCTTTCTCGAGAACGTCATCTGTGACGCCGTTACTCACACAGAGCCGTTTACGCTCGCCGGAGAACTGTGACGGCCGTGGACGCCGTTTACGCTCTCAAGAGACAGGGCCGAACTCTTTACGGATTCGGTGGCTAATTCCGATGATTTCAGTTTCTGATTTTTGTAAAATCTTTCGATTTCTAGGGATTTGCGGTCATCTCTGTCCAAAAAATGAATGAATGGAAAAAAAAATTATGATTCTGTTTTCCAGATTATCTTGTTTTTTCCGCATTTGATTTTGAAGAATTTCATCACATCAAATCTAATCATAGTGGTAATGAGATTAATTAAATCCAGTAATTAGACTGTTCGAATTCCTGCGACGATAGATTCTCATCGATGTAGTTTAGTTTTTTTTTTTAATCTCAAATTCTCAAAACATCGTTGTTTTTAGGTCCAATTAAAAAAAAAAAATCGAGTCAAAACGACGTCGTTTTATCATTTCGTGACAACGGGGCAGCATACATGGCACATGAGTTCTCACCGTTAACGGTGTTACAGGATTGACTAACGGAGTGTTGGTCAATGTTTGTTTTCGCCAAAAAAAAAATTATCCAGGTATGAATTTTCAAATTTTGAAGAGTCTGGGTATGAAATTGGACACTTGAATTTCTCAGGTACAAATCTGCACCATTTAAAATAATTCGGGTAGGAATTGGCCGTTTTCCCGACATTCAATACAAGAAAATAGGGAATAAAAACTACATAAAGAAAACCGAAAAAACACAAGAGGTAAAACTATCAAATAGCAAAGAATACCAAAAAGATTATCATGAGTCGAAATTCGGAAACGCACACGACAAAGCAAATTGAGGAGATGAAGCGAGAAACATAGAAACCAAAACTGCAACGGCGGCAATATGACAGAACCGTGCGAAACATACTGACCAAATACACTCAAAAGAGAATTAGAAATTTCCACAAAGATAAGTATATATGGTTCGAATTTGTCGGTTAATTCCTTTTGGCTTGGGATCAAATTCGGATTAATTCACAATGGTTCCCGCGAAGGTTAAATTTGTTTTTTCTTCCATTTGTGTGATTTCTCTTCCATTTAACTTATAATTAAAGCCGGTGACATCACTATCGTCGGGTCAAGTGACGTCATGGCGTCTATGCGTCTACATCAGCGATATTGACGTGGCGCTTCTATGGATGTCCTGATGGCTAATTAGCCTACGGCGGCTTCCAGTTTAACTATATCCTCACTTTTTTCCATCACGCGTTTGATTTGGCGCGTGCACATAACGCCAGAGACTCTTATAAAAAAAATTATTAATCATTTCGTTTAGTTTAAATTATTAATCATTTCGTTTCACAAATAATATCATTTTAAAGTTTTATTTTTGTTTCACAAAAAGTGTCATGTTAGGTTTTCAATGCATAATTTTAAACAAAAAGCCAATTTTAATTTTATTGTTTTAGTGTATTAATTAGAGAGAAAAAATGTTTAATATATTAATAAGGGATGATATTGAATTTTTGATAATTTTTTAATATTTGTGAAATATGTTAAAATGACATTTTTTATTTTCTTGTTTAAAAATTATTTTCCTCCTAAAACATTGGTTTGTATATTTTTGCGTTTAAATTTTTGTACTGGTCAATTTTAATTTTTTTGAGCCATCATGAAATCTTTTAGGTGTTTATTATGCGGTAAATTCTAAAAATATTGGTTATTTTCTGTTGATATACTTTAACAAATATGATAAATTTGATTATCAATCTAAGTTTTGTTTATACATTCAAACAGATTGGTCATGCCAACAAAATATATGTTGCATTATATTATATAGTATAAATTATAAAATAAAACATTGATGTATAGTTTTCAAAAGAGAAGTGAAAACCCCACCCACAATCCACACTACGTCGTCAGTGTCTCGACAAGTCTATTTTAGTTTTTTCTTTGTGTCCATTGTCCAAGCTACATTATATTTAGTAAAAAAAATGTAATATAAAGCACACGTTTAGAAGTAAGCTCATGGATAAACAACGGTGAAGAAAGGAGTATCTTGAATATACACGCGCCGTCGGCTAATGGGACTTGTCCATTCAATTTTTTGTTTACTTCCTTTAACATTAATTTCCACTCTCTTTCCTCAAAGAAGCTTGTAGTTTTTTTTTATATATATATTTAAAAATTGGGCTAAAAACAAGAGAGCTCACATTTGGATTTTCATTTTTATTTTTTTGTTGTTCTTAACAAAGAATCAAGAAGATGGAGTCATCATCGACGTTTCTCACAAGCTTAAACCAGAGAAAGTCATCTCCGACGAGGAAACCACCGAAGCAGAAGAGAAAGATGACGACGACGAACAAACCCATCAAAATCCGATACATATCAAATCCGATGAGAGTGGAGACCTGCGCTTCTAAGTTCAGAGAGCTCGTTCAAGAACTCACCGGTCAAGACGCCGCCGATCTACCTCCGGAGCACACAACTTTCGCCGCCGCAGATCCCCACCAGGAGGAGATGATCAATCATGCGCCGTTGGATGAAGGGATCCGTGAGTATTACTCACCGTTGGATGAGGAAGTGTTTAATGCTCCTCAAATGTCGGCAGGTCTGTCCGGGTTTTTCTCGTCTGGGTTTTACAATGTTAATGCCTTAGGAAGCATTGGTTCTCTCTGAAAATCTTCTTTTTTTTATATGAAAAAAAAATGTAACACCGACCGGAAGAAGAAATCATCTTATAGTTTTAGGGTTTCGTCGAAACCTATATATCGATGTATTACATATATAGTTCTGTTTTTTTCTTTGTTTGGGGGCGACTTATTTGCGTTTGTGAGTGTATAAATCGTGTTCATTTCAAGGATTAAATCTTGCATTTGTTTGGTTGTTTAACAATTATCAAAACTTGTCAGGCGGGTCGATGTATGTAATCACCTAAAGTAACATATCGAATTTTCAATATGGTGGTAATAATTATGTAATCAGTTTGAAATCCGATGATGAAAATGATCAGAAATGAGAAAAAAATAACATTTAAAGCTTTGCTTTTATGTTATTATTGACTTTAGTAGACTATTTGGATAGATGTATCCCTTTCTCTCTTTTGGATTTTGAATATTTTTTTGGATGACCCCATCTCCATATAATAGGACAATGCAATAATAAATTTTTTAAAAATATAATTAATAGAATTTTATTTAATTGGTTAAATGCGGAATTTGATACTAAAATGTTGTTATTTATTTAATCGTTTCTAATCACATTATTAATTAGTATATTTACAGAAGTACGAGGTATGGAGTAGGTGTAAATATTTTCGTAATTCAAAAGTTTTGTTTGCCGTCTCAAATATTATTTATTACGAATCATGAAAACAATTACATGAACGATTCTATAACGGACAATTCTACATGTGTATAATAATTCATTATCAACGGTTGTAAGTTGCACCATGACCATGCTTGTGATAGGCAATTTTACAATTGATACATTGGACAACGACGACTGGCTTTACTTGCACCGTGCTGGAAATCTCATATAAACTTTTCTCTTTTAATTTGTTTTCTTCGGGAATCGAACTCTATACCTACTAATGTATAAACATTAATGAACTATTGGTTAACCACTATACCAAATGAGTTTCCACTAATTCAAAAGTTTAAAAACCAAAACAAAATAATATGTCGTATAACTTGTATTGATTTTTTTTGTTATTATTATTATAAAAGTTGATTAAGTTTTTTTGTTTGCTCAAGATAAAGTTGATTAAGTTGTTTTTAATCTGATGCCTCAGTCCTCACCGTTAAATTTTCAATATAAAAACACAAAGAAAAAGTTAATAGGCTGCTACCGTCCCTCTCCTAAGGCGATTCTCGAAGACAACACTTTTCTCCGTTTTTCTTGATTCTCCGGCCGGCGCCGCTTCTCTGGCGTCGGTCGGTCTTTTCTTTCTTTTAGTTCTTTCGTGTTTCATATTTTTTAGTAAATAATAAGGGGATTTCGTGAATCCCAAATCGTTTGTGAAAATCGACTATTTCAATCTCGTCATAACACCCAGATTTCATCGATCTATACTGGTACGTGAGATATATGGAACCGAGAGAGGCCACTCTTGTTTCGGTTCGTCGCGACCAGATGTATCGTCAACAATCAATGGGTTTGAAGATTTCTTCTCAAACTAGCGTCCTCCTTCTCTTCTTCGTGGAGAGTATAATTCCGACCATAACCTGGCCACAACCCACGTCTATTTGTGTCGGCTTCTTTCCGTCTATGAGCGGTGTTTGTCGTTTCATCATTGGAACACGTCGTTTACTCTGTGACTCTAATTTGGATCTTACTAATTTGAGAAATGGAGAGCAAGTTTGGATCTGGGATCCTGGAGTGAACGATTGCGTTTTCATTGTTTGTGGGATGGAATTATGGTTGTGTCATTTTGCCTGTAGTAGGATTGTGTTTTTAATTCTTCTCTTGGTTTTTAGAAACCAACGTAATGATGCCAGTGGGGAAATTAGACGACAATGGGTTATCAATGTGTCGATCCATCATTAGGAATAGACATGTTTTTTGGTTAAAATATAAGTCTATCACAGCAACAAGGAATCAATATGCTAAGGAAGGTCTTGTTACTGAAGGATGTAGAAAAATTATTTCAAATGGAAGAAAACCAAAGTTAACGATTGTTAAAGTGACTCTGGTACGGAAGCATTGGTATCAGATTGTCCAAATTTCAGAACAGTGGTCGAAAGCATCGGGTTTTGTCATGCGGTGTGTAATTCAAGGGTTTAGCCAAGAGATGCTACCGTCGCACATTTCGCATCAGATTAAGATCAAATACGGAGAAGAAAATAACAGATTTTATGATTCGTTAGCGAGTAAGACTTGTCTACGGAAAGCATCGTCACAATCACTTCTTTTGTTGTATCTTTTTCAGTATATGACGCATATATTTGCTTATGTGATAATTTGTTTTCTAAAAGTTTTGTAAGATTTTGTAATTCCAATTTGAAATCAATGAAATTGTTTGCCGAAAAAAAAAAAAAAAAGAAACACAAAGAAAAAAAAAATTTCTCAATCGATCATTGAGCAAATGTGATATTGAATTTTTAGACATTAGTTGCACAAAAAAAAAATGCTTGTTCGTACAAGGAACCAAAAATGCCAATTTATATATCTAAACAAAAGTTGTAGCATCCACGGCCTATAAACCGATTTTTTTTTTTTTTGGTTTTAACAGGATAAAACAAGAACAAATACTATAAACCGATTTGTCAACAAGAACTGAGTAATATATAACTTATTATCTATTTATGTTAATGTTACTATGTAATTCTATCTATATACTTGTCACCATCCATTATATAAAATAAAGGTAATTAAGTGGACCAACCAACTCCATATTGAACAGCACCCATCTGTATATTAGAACTTACATGAAACTAATGTTTTCTTATTAATTTCTGTCGCTTAATCTGCTGGTTCTGGTTTTACATGTTTTAGTTCGTAGAGAAGATAATCAATTTGTGTTGAATAAATCGTGTAGGTCAGTATGACTTGTTTTCTTCTTTTTTGTGATAGGGGAAAAAAATATTGAATGCCCAAATATCACCCCACACTTAAATCTCTTTTCGAAGGCTAACCAATGCTAAATGAAAACTTCTAGACACATCATTTTCACTGTCTTTTTACTATTTTACGGTTCCGTAAAAGTTCATACAAAGTAATTTTAAGAGGAAAATCCTTAATTAAAACTTAATCACCAGTGCACCACACACCATCAGACCATCTTCTATTTGACTAATCCACTTTAATTTTTTACCTTTCTTTTCTATAAATCATTAATGTGACTCATGAGATATTCCACAAAATCACGTTCCGTTTACAAATATATTTGAAAAACAAATCTGTGATAGCAAAAATAGTAAAATACAAACCAGCTTAATTTGTATCAAATAGTTTTCTATAAAACTAAAACCCAATAATTCATAGGATAACAAAAGTTTAACGAGCATTGAAAATATTTAATTATCTATGTGTGTATTTTTTGTTGTGCAAATAATTTACATGTGTTTATGAAACATTTTATGCATGGGCTGGACAATTAAAACACTGGCAGGACTGAAAACCTCAATTATCGTAACTTTCTTCCACCATGTCCTGTCGGTGACGAACGAGACATGGGGTATTTGTGTTTAGGATTAAATCATTACTGGAGGATACTATATATTTTTTTTTGTTCAACAAATGGAGGATACTATTATTTTTTTTTTGTGACAAATGGAGGATACTAATTATGGTTGAGGTTTTTGCACTCAAAATCACTTTTTAAAAATTTTATAAAGTTTTTAACACTTTCTCAATTTAATTGGGAAACTAATATTTTTATATTGTATACGCGTTGACTTTCCAGTCGTACTCATGTACAGTACTCCGCGAATTAACGGTGTACAATACACGAACCAATTGGAAATAATGACAAAATCGTCATTAAACATAGAAAAAGACACAAAAAACACAGAAAATGCCAAAAACGTAAATAATTTTTTTTAAAAATGACTGTGGGTGCAATTATCTCATTATAGTTCAATATTTATCATGTGATATAAACTTCTAAAAATTGTTCGAAGTTAATCGTGTGTGCACCTTGAGACAGTAAACTAGTTTCGATTAGTTAAACGATCCATCAAAATTTTGCGAATGAGAAAAATCGACTAGTTTTAGTTAACATTTTTTTTAAAACTGCTTTTACTTTCGAATAGAATTTGCTAACAACTCTTTCCGCCACATGTTTAAATAAATACAACCTAATGGAATCTTCTAACAGCCTTTTCCGCCAAAAATATCATTGCGTCATTCTGTTCAAAAAAATTTACGTTTTTTTCTGTTTTGAGGTAAACACATTATTTATTTCCGTTGCTATCTATGCCTTTTATTTTATAGCTGTGCGCGTTGTACCCCAATCTAAACAGGTGAAAGATGCTCAGAAAAATGAAGAATTCACAAAAAAATACAGAAGCAGACGTGAACTTTGAGAAAGCAAACACTTCACTAATTTTATTAACTTTAAAGTCCAAATTGATCAAGATTTTAGTAGCTTTAACAAAAACTTTAAACTCAAAAAAAAGGAGAGACTTTGGAGGCTTTGTCATGGAGTTTCTTCATTAATAGTTTCTAATGATCTTTGCAACCGAAGAATATGTCCCCAAGGTCCCACTTACCAACCCAATCGCCACTATTATCGAACTCAGAATCATCTGTATCACACAACACAAGTCAGTGTTTATCTAAGAATCCAAATTACTTTCAAGAAATTGAGAATTGGAGACTAAAAAGGCTCATTATATATACCTGTGTTCTTGTAGCTTTGTTCCCCATTATCTTTATGAAGCATAAAGCTGGCATTACTATTGCCTGAACCACAAATACAGTTTATGTAACATACTTTTTTGAGTTTTGATCCAAGAATGTGTGTGTCGCGTCTTGATAAGAATAATCCTCTTGGGATATTAAGGAAATAGGGATAGGAGAGATGATGAAAACTAACCACAAGTATACTGAGAAGAGATCCTATTAGAGCCATCACAAGACCTGCGGAAAATAGCCAGTTTGCAACAAAGCAATAATGAGTCTTGAGACCATTATGCAGCAAACCGAATAAAGAAGACAGGCGAGTTCTCAATTTTCCTAAGCTTAACGTTCTTACCAAAAAATGGGATAAGGAAAGCAGAACAAACAGAAGAAGCGACGAGTGCTGTTCTTAGAAGAAGAAAGCACCATATGTTCTCAGAGATTCTTTCGGGTAATAGTTCTTCTATACTCCTTGCAAGTGGGTTCATCAAGAGAGCGTATTTTGTAAACGGATTTATAACCTGAAAATAGAAAAGATAAAACAGAACCAAGATGGAGTTTTAGTGTAAAATGGAACTTCCAAAGATGATGGAGAGCAACATAAAAAACTGGTCTCTTTTCTAACCGTTGTCCATTGCGCCACTTTGGAAAAAAATAGGTTCTTTGGCATGTTTAGTGTAATCTGAGACAAGGTGGCTTCACCAAACATGAGATAACCCATGATTGCGACTCCTCCATATATCAAAACACATAAAATGAAACTGCAATGTAGCCATACAACAACAAAAAAAAAAACTCGTTGATTTAAGAATTAGATCAACACATCAAAAGCTTATATAAGAGTGAATTTATTTGTTTAACCATGTGATCACTGCTTTGTTGAATTTGGTTTTATCGGCCATGGATTGGTATATATTTGGGAACACAGAATGGCCTGAGTAGCAAAATCCGTAGATACCAATTGCAAACGGTATTCCGTTCCATTTCACAGCATGACCGGTGTGATGAAACCCAATTCCACCCGTTGTCCCGAGGAAAAACGTGCTTACTGCTATCAAAACAGTTGCAATAACTCCACCAGCTGTGGAATGGAGTCAAAGAAGCTGATTCAAGATTCTTGACTAAAGGAACCAATAATATATTTTAAAAAGCAGTTGATTGTACCTGAGAGGTAGGAAATGATTCGAAGATCCTTCAACAAAACAGTTGGAAGAACGATGAGAGCAGTTACAATTCCAAATAAATGTTTAGAGTCAAGACGGACCCCAAGCCAGTCCAAGGATGTACCAGGGAAAAGCCCGGTAAGGTTATCCCCTTCCAATATGATGAACTCAACACAATATGACTACAAAAAGTGGACAAAGATTCCAGTAAGTTCACATTGTGCAGACAGAAACAAGCTTTAGGTTTGTCCAAAGATCCATGGGTTTAAATAGGGGACAAAAAGATCTTCACTTACATAGAGTTCCGTGTACAATAGCACCTACACAAACCAAACAAAAACACAAAACACAAAACATTGCAGAAACCATAAGAAATTATGATTTCTATAGATGCAGCAGCTAACGAAAACAGAACAACTGATCCGAAGCGCTCGAACTAATCAAAAGGAAGATAAAATCTAAGAAACCAATCTAGATGAAGTTAGGAAAGTGACTTACACATATAAGAATACGACCATATTTCCCAAAAGCTGCTTCTCCAATATCAGGATAAGTGATAATGCCGGATTTGGTCTCGAAACAATCTTTCATTAAAGTAGCGGTGTAACAACATATAACCGCAAATAAGAGAAGAATCACCATACTTGCCCAACCTGCTTCTTTCACTGTATAAGGTGTTGAGAGAAGCCCAACTCCAGCCATTACATTGATCGCTGTAAGCAATACAGAGTTTTTTTTATAAAAAAAGTTACACATTTAGTCTCAATTAGGCCAAGAATCCATAACCTTTTCTTAGTTACCATTGAAAATGGTTTGAGTGACGCTGCATCCGTAGCCTCCAATGGGCAATTCTTCAGCAAATGAGCCTTTATGAGACCAAACTGATTGTGTAGCTGAGGCTTTGTCGGATTCTTCACTCCTCTCAGGGAGCAAAGGGGCTTTTGACTCAACATCTAGATTACTTCTGCTCTGTCTATAGAAACTCGGGTTACTCTTGAGAGACCCGAAGATTGGTGATGCAGCAATCGTATAAGAATCAGTCGTTTCCCTGATTGAAACAAAAAAGAAATTAACAATCAAAATTACAGATTCACAAAAGTTCTCTGTCCAACCACAAAACCTCTCTTCAAATCTCCGAGAAAGCCACAGATTATTATTAATCAGATGGGTATTGGAGGTTCTATACGAAAGATTCGAGCTTTACAAGGAAAATTACCTAAAGCTTTGAGGCCATTGAACCTGGGAAATGAAAGTATCATCGTTGTCGTCGTCACCAGGAAGATCTCCGACATCGCTTTGATCAGTGACACTGTCGTTCTCGTACTTACTGCTACCTTCTAGATCTTCTTCATTATCTTCGTCGTCTTCGAACGTAAACTCGGATTTTCTCTCCTTATCCTTATTCTTCTCCTCCATTTTTGTGGAACTAGTAATCGATCTAGCGAGAGTATATGAGAGGAAAGAAAGAAACCCTAGAGGATAAAATCCCACACGAAAGAAAATGAAACAAAATCAATCTCCCTGATTGGTTTTTGTTTTGTTTTGTTTTTTACACAGAGTGGGTTCGAGAAGTTTACAGAGAGAGGGAGAGGTGGCGAAAGACGAATAAGGAAACACTCAAATTTCTGAGCACAACGCTTGTCCGTTTTACACTTGTCTGTTTTTTTCTATTTTATTATTTTTGCTTTTGGAGGCTTTTTGTGATTTGATTGCTCTCTCTCCCTCTCTCTCTCTCTGTTTGCGAGTTGCTTGCTTAATTACAAGGCGGGAAATGGTGACGTGTCGAAAACGATGGAGATTTTAGAGAAAGAGATCAATATTTATTTAACGTCTTCTTATCGATGACAGCTGTTTATTTATTTTTAATTTTTTTGGTGATTTTTATTAGAGAGATTTTAATTTTAAATTTTTTTGTCCGCCATTTCTGCATTTTAAAAAAAAAATCTGAAAAATTGATTATAAATAGGAATAGTTTATTTCTTCCTGCATTGACATCCATTTTTTCCTTATAAATCCCAAACACTCCAAAGGTGAAGGTATGCTTTTCTTCAAAACCTTTTTTTTGTTAGATAATTAAAGCTTTGATTTTTTGGAGATTTTAAAATAGAGTTTTTTTTTAAACAATTTTATTAATCATAGATGTTTTTGGTTAAATAGATTCCCCAAAATTTAGGAAAATTAGTTTTTTGAGAAAATTTATTACTTTTGAAACTAAAACCAAAAACCATATTCTATGTCTTTGATTTTTTTTGAGGTGATTCACGTTTTTTTATTTTATTTTCAAATATTACCATTTTTATCAACTTATATTTAACTAAATACAATTTTCTATACAAAATCTTATCTCCATTTGTGTAAACATCTGTACGGGGTGTATCCAATATAGCATTTAGAGTGATTTGTCTTAAAATCACAAATCATATGTTATTCAAACATGAATTTCCAAAAGTATTTTCAAATCTCATGTTATTGAACTAATGATTTCTAAATGAATCTTCAAATCCACTGTTATTGGAAATATTTTAAGTAGTGGATTTTATGAGATTTTTAGTGATTTGGAGTTGTTTTGGTCGAGTTTCTTAGTTAAAAAACTAAAAATCCAAATCTCATGGTTTTAGGTGAGATTTCATAGTTATTTAAAAACAAATCATAACAACTTTCCTAATTCACTCAAATCATCTAAAAACTCACTAAAACTCAAATATTTCCAAATCTTCCTAAATATTAGATTGATTACGGAGGATGTATTCAATATGATATTTAGGAAGATTTAGAGATATTTGAGTTTTTAGATGATTTGAGTGATTTAGGAAAATTGTTATGATTTGTTTTTAAATAACTTTGAAATCTCACCTAAAACCATGAGATTTGAATTTTTATTTTTTTTAACTAAGAAACTCCACCAAAACACCTTCAAATCACTAAAAATCTCTTTAAAACCACTACTTAAAATATTTCCAATAATAGTGGATTTGAAGGTTCATTTAGAAATCACTAGTTCAATAACATGAGATTTTAAAAGACTTTTTGGAATTCATGTTTGAATAACATAAGATTTGTGATTTTAATACAAATCACTCCAAATGCTAGATTGAATACATCCCCCTACAAGTATGTGCAATCATATGATTGTTTTTAGTAATTTATGATTGTTTTTAGTAATTTTGTAAAATAAATATATGCATTTTATTGATAACTTTTTACCATTACTTATATTTTTTTCTGGAGTTATTATTTTTATCAACTAAGAAAATAATATATTAGTTTTCATAATTTTCAAACACAAAAAACAAACGTTATAAATTAAAAATTTTAAAAATAGTTATGGATAAAATAGAAAAAATGTGGAACAAACAAAAATATGGAAAACAATTTGTGCTTTAAAAAATAATAATTTTATTAAATAAATCTATATATACATTTTATCGATAATTTATTGGTATTACTTATTATTTTTTGAGGAAGTAGTATTTATTTATTAAATAATTATTATATATTTGAGGTAATGTGAATTATTTTATTCATAGATTCAATTAAAAAGAGTGGTAATTGATACAATAAGACTACATAATTTTATTAGAATTTCAAACGTTTCAGATAAGGATTTTGTCGAAGTAATGGGACTTACAGAGAATGACAACACAAATTTTGAGACTGAATTAAATGACATGAAAGCCGTGGAAATAGGAAAAGGAAATTTAATGACAATCATCAGGCAAAATATTATAAACTAGGATTATACCCGGTGCTACGCACCGGTAAAGTTACTTATAATTATAAATTGCATGTGATAATTTTAAACAAAATTACTACTAAATTTCATTTCCTTATACAATGCAGTCCAACNTTTTCGACTTTGAATTTTTTTTATTTGTACCGTTTTTATGTTTTTGTACTACTACTATTCAAGCAGTATTATTTGTGATATGCGTTCGCCATTTAAAACCTTAGTACTTGCTTAAAACTCATTCGTTGTTCAGAATCTTAATGTCCCAGAAGAGTCCAAATTAAGAAAAACAAAAAGAAGATTTGAGTGACGCGAAGTCGACGAGGGAATGGGGTGTAATTGTAATCGTTGTCAGTGAACATAGAAATACGTTATCATCTCGATGTGGTGGCAATGTGGCATGTGATTTTTCTCCAAGTGTCAAAGCTTCATATGGTTGTTTCATTTAATAATTTATCCTTTTTGACGCAAACGTATTATTTTGGTTAATAATCTCCGATGTTGTACATATTATATACATAGACTAATTAAAGAAAATCTGCATGCCTCTTCCACGTTGATATTTTGCAAGATAGGAGAATCTTTTCCTTATATGGTGTATGTCATTAGGGTCGGCCCGGCCCGACCCTGAAAAACAGCGGGCTCGGACCTAGAAATATAAGCCGAAAAAATCGGGTTTTTCGGGCTAAAGCCCATTCGGACTAGTGTGTTTTCGGGCTTAGTCCGATCGGGCTCGGGCTAGCCCGGAAAGCCCAAAACTTTATATTTTAATTAGTTAGAGATTTTATTTAAACATTTATCTTTCTAAAAATAAGAATTTGACATATTTTTTATACATTTCGTGATCAATGTACCATTATCATTCATCCATATTTACTTCATATTTTTAAAATCATTATCTATAGACTTTCAATGACATTTCTATATAATTTATACATGTCAAAACTTAATATTATTTTACTTTTTTATATATGTACCTCTTGATGGTGATGAGGATTTAGAAGACTATGAAGGAGATTCTAATCTAAACTCTACTACCTAGATTTGAAGTGTTTTGATTTTATGTTTTATTTGGTAATACAATTTATTTGAATTTTATTTGTTTTTTTTGTCAAACTTTTGCTTTTAAATTTAATTGGATTTGATATAATATATTTCAATTTAGATTTATTTTTATAAATATTTTTTTATAATTATTTATCTGAGAATTGTGAATTTTTGTGTTTGTAAATAAAAGAACAAAAAAGCCCGAAAAAACCCGAAAAGCCCTAGAGCCCTGTCCGGACCGGGCCGGACCGAGCTTTGGAATATATGCCCGATTTTTTTTCAGGCCGGGCTCAAATATATGCGGGCTTTAGGGGTTTCGGGCTGGGTTAGCCCGATTGACATCCATATATGTCATCTTTAAAAAAAAATTTTAATGGGTTAAAAAAAAGGTAATATGAGTAAGTGGTATGTAATAATAAGGAAATTAGTTTTGGGGAAAAGTTAATTTGAAAATTAGTTTTGGGGAAAGAGAAATAAAATTATTCCACAAATATCTTTCTCTATTTCAAATAATTACAACAATGCCATTTGACTTGAAAACTGCTGAAAACTGTGTTAGCAACTAATATAGCTGATGACACTGTTCATCCACAATCCGTCAACACTGTTCATAACCGACGGCACTGTTCATTCCACGCGACACTGTTCATCCAAAGTCGACGATACTAATAATCATGCCGTCCCGTCAACACTGTTCATCCACCATCCATCGCGACTGTTCATCTCGCGTGACACTGTTCATCCCAAGTCGACGATACTAATAATCCCGACATTGTTCATTCTGTCGACATTGTTCATCCAACATCCCGTCGACACTATTTAGCAACTAATAATCCGCCAACATTGTTCATCAAAGTCGACGATACTATTCATAATCGGAATAACAATAATATATGAAACTTGTAACCCGCTAACATAGTATGTTAACACGTTAACAACTCTCATATATTATCGTTAGCACGCTATCATAGTGTGTTAACAAGTTACATGTTATATGTAATTGGGTTAACACGTTATAAATTATCGAATATTATTGTTAACACGTTACAAGTTTCAGATATTAATGTTAGCACGATAACATATTATATGTTAATTGGGTTAACACGATAACATATTATATGTTAATTGGGTTAACAAGATAACATATTTAATTAGCAAGTTAACCAAATAGTTATCCACTAAATATATGGTGATGAATAGTACCTTCGATTGTACAGTGATGAACAGTATTGACGAGATGGTGGATGAACACTATCAACGGGATGAACAATGTCGATGAGATGATGAATGAACAGTGTCGCCGGCTTTATTAGTTGCTAACACAGTTTTCAACAGTTTTCAAGTCAAATGACATTGTTGTAATTATTTGAAATATAGAAGGATATTTTTGGTGTATTTTTTTTTTCTCTTTCCCCAAAACTAATTTTGAAATCAACTTTTTCCAAAAACTAATTTTTTGGTCAACTTATGTTTTTCACCCAAATCACCCAAAAAAATAATAATAATGGATAATCAAAATTTCAATAACTATACTAGACTACTACAATTTGGCTTTCAAAAATCATATCGATACCATATTTTATTTGATCAGCGAGGGTTGTATCTTACATACAATACAGTGACCAGTTAATTATGAGATAATAAAAATACAGTGATTTAGGATTTAGCTATATATTTGAACTGTGAACAAAAGAAATAAAAGTATTATTTATATATAGAAAACGAAATTAACTCTCCCTATTTTCCTCCCGATTCCTGTGTTCATCTGTCACGCTTCCGATACGTGGCTTATCGATCAGGAAATGCCAAGATACTGAGCCCACCTCACAAGCCACGTCTCCAACATTTGGTTTCTCAAATATTATCCTTCAAATTTGCTACAATATGAAAAAAAGAAGAAGAAGAAGTTATTACAATATGGGTCAAGCGCTCAATACCGGTTCGTCCTTTCTCTTTCTCCCCCCCAACGTCACAAGTCTTTTTAATGTTCATATATGTTATCTTTCATTAACGAAATATACTATGTTCATGTGTTATTTGGTGTTTTAACTTAATAATGGAGCGTGGCAAAAGGGAATGGAGAGGTAAATGGCAAAGACTTGGAAGCTATGGCCGAAAATTGCTACCGCAAACGCCTCGAAGAAAAAAATGACGATCAAGAATGGTCTTTCGGCGACTTCTACCGCATTGTCGCTGAAGCTGTCGAGTAATTTTATTATTCTCTTTCTACGTATCATTATTATGTGATTCTTTTCCCTGAAACTTGAGTTTGGGCACAGTTATTTAATTTTGATCCGGTCTGTTTCTAAGTAAATGCTTTATACAATCAAAAATCACAATGAATCGAGCCGAATAGTCGGCATCAGGATTTTTTTTTTTTTTTTTTTATTGACCAAAAGCTTTCGTATGATACTCATACTACTACATGTGATGTAAAATTTACCCATTTTTATATTTGGTGTTGTTGACAGGGAAATTAATAGAAGACTCGGTGGTACCCAACTTAAGGTGCCAAGTGTTGAGAAATTACACGAAGCTTATGAGGTAAAGTCTTCCAAATTTTTATTTCGTTAGATAGTTAAATTACGCTCCTCTTCGCAAGGAAAAAAAAAAAAAAAATTAAATTACGGTATCTTGGGTTCATATTTGAAGCAAGAAGAAGATGGATTTTGATCATAAACTGGTATTTGAAGCAAAGCAAAGGAGAACCAAAACACTAGATTTGCAAACATTCACATGAAATATCATTCATATTTTTTAACAAAAAAAGAAGAAAAGATATATCGTTCATATCATCTCCAATTATTTTTTTTTGTGTTAAAGAATCTCTAATAAAATACAGTGATTATATAGTTGAAAAATACACATTGATTATATATATAGAGAATACATAACTTTAAATTTGTACATAATTGTATTATAAAATTAGAGAAATAGCCTAAAATACCACACAAAATATTTTTTGTTTTAAACCTAGCATTCGAAATTTAAAATTCCGAAAATATCACAAATAATTATGTAAAAATACTTGGTTATCCAAAATAAATTAAAAATAAAATTTATACATTATGTTTGAGTTCACTATTTCCAATTTAGGGTTTAGTTTTTCTCCATCATAATATGATTTTAGATCATTTTAATATTAAATTTGTGTTATTATTGTTATTTTCAACTAATGATGCTAAATTTGAAAAAAAAATTTAAAAATGCGATATTTTGCACAATTGCCCTTATAGTTATTAAATTAATATTTTTGAAAATGTAATAACTAATAAATGAATCAATTTAACGATGTAAATCACAAATAGAAAATTGATTTCATAAACTATATACTTATTGTATTTAATGTATATTATCATATTAATACTTTATCCCAAAAGTATTTCAGCACTGACAAAATATTAAAAAAAAAAGGTTACGAAAAAATTGTATAAAAAACATTTACTTATGATATTTTGCTCTCGATAAAATTAAATTTGATTCCAGACTCTGAAACTTGAAATTTTTTCCCAATAAAAAAAAATGGTATAATCTTCGTCTGGTATACATGAATCACGCAGAGACACAATCTCGGTGAGGGGAAGAAGATATCGAAGGATGAGTTTCAAAAGCTTCTTCAGGAGGTTTTGATCGGAGCTGGGTTCACCGGCGTCGGAGGAGTAAAAGAGTTTCTACTCTTCATCTTCGGAGTTCCTGCCTTCGCCGTCTTCCTCAAGAACCGCATAGCTCCGACGTCCATTCCCAACGACTTGTTCATCCCCGTCGTCACCTCCGCCACCGTCTTCCTCCTCGCCAAGCTCAACAAGATATGACTCTATATGTTTGATATTTTCGAGCTTTGCTTTGTTTTCGAAATTTGTATTGGGGATTGATTATTCGTGTCTGCGAAATGCATGGATGAAAGGGTAAATGAGAACTGAAAGTTTCATTCTTCGAGTTCGTATATTCATGAAATGAAAAGAAAAGGAACCTAAGCTGTTCGACAGAATGCGTCAATGACTTTGAGCTGACTCTGTTTCTAAATTGGTCCACTTTTAAAATATTCTTTTTTTCTAAGAAGGATGTCTATGTCTTTGTACGAGAGGGAAGCAAGTAGATGCTAAATATAGATAATTTGAGGGTCTTGCTTGTTTCTCTAAATTTCAAGGCTTTCATTGGTTTGAGGATATGAACGAGTCCTTCTTTGCATGATGACAAAATTAGTTTGAAAAACTGATAAGAAAAGATGAAATCTCGGAGACATTTTTTTCCCTTTTAACTCTTTTTTGGCCATTAGTTTTCCTCTCTTTTTCTTTGTTTTGTTTGCAACATGGTCCATAGCAACATTCAATCCAATAATGCTGCAATCTAAAACAAAAAAAGTAAGATCTTTGCCACCTACTCAATTACATTGAGATCACAGAGGCAAACGAAAATGACCAGTGACACATATATTTGTTGATTTCTTGGGTATTTGTACATCTTTAGGATTGTTCTGTAGATAAGAACATACATGTTTTATGAGGGCATGTTTCTAGGTGCTAATAACACACAGTTTTCTTAGATAGAAATTTTCTTAGTTTAAATACAATGAGCAAGGAACAAAGCTATGTTCTCAAAGCATGGGAGGTGACCGTGCGAAAGACCCAACAGGCGAAGAAGCGGGCAAATAGCGTTTTCGGAACAGTATCGGTAGCTCCACATACAGATAACGATACAACAACTGATGAAAATGACGATGAGACTACCACAAACAGGAACAGCTTAGAGGAATTTTACCACGCTGAGAGAGTACTTCCCAATGGGGACTACTACACAGGGCAATGGTATGATAGCTTTCCTCACGGCCATGGAAAATACCTCTGGACAGATGGCTGCATGTACATTGGTGAGTGGTACAATGGAAAAACCATGGGGAATGGAAAGTTCGGGTGGCCATCTGGTGCCACATACGAAGGAGAGTTTAAAAGTGGTTACATGGATGGTATTGGCACATACACGGGTCCGAGTGGAGATGCTTATAAAGGTCAGTGGGTGATGAACCTGAAGCATGGACATGGCGTCAAGAGCTTTGCAAATGGAGATGCCTATGACGGTGAATGGAGGAGAGGTTTGCAAGAAGGTCAAGGAAAGTATCAATGGGCCGATGGGTGCCATTACACTGGCGAATGGAAGAATGGTACGATCTATGGCAAAGGGAGTTTTGTATGGACAAATGGAAATAGATATGACGGGTTTTGGGATGAAGGGTTCCCTAGAGGGAATGGGACACTGAAATGGGATGATGGGAGTTTCTATGTTGGCAATTGGTCTAATGATCCAGAGGAAATGAATGGTACCTATTATCCGTCAGGAAACGAAGGAAATCTTGAATGGGATCCTAAAGATTTGTTCAATAATCTGAGTGAGTACAAGATCTGCAGCGGAGAGAGGGTTCCTATGCTGCCTTCACAGAAGAAGCTATCTGTTTGGAACTCTTCCAAGCGTATAGAGAAGCCTCGGAGGTTGTCAGTTGACGGGAGGGTAAGTGTGGGTGTAGATAGGGCGTTTGAGAAAATGAATATGTGGGGGAACGAAATCGGTGAAGGAGACGCTGATATGAGGAAGGAGTTGGATGCAGAGTTGATGAGGTTGGACGCTGAAGGCAGTCAGAGCCTGAAGTCGAGCCCTGTGCCTATGAAACTGCCAAAGGCAGGGAGGAAGCAAGGGGAGACTATATCCAAAGGCCATCGCAATTACGAGCTTATGCTTAATCTACAGCTAGGGATCAGGTAAATATGAGAGAGACTATGCGTCCTGAGCTGTAGAATCTGATTTTTGTTGGTATGTATATATACGCACATGGAGCAAGGCTTGTGTTTTTGGTGTTATGTTTAGTGATTTTGTTTCCACAGGCATTCTGTCGGAAGACAAGCTCCAGCGGCATCTCTTGATCTTAAGCCTTCAGCTTTTGATCCAAAAGATAAGATATGGAGGAGGTTTCCGCGCGAAGGAACTAAGTACACACCTCCACATCAATCTACTGAATTCAAATGGAAAGATTATTGCCCACTAGTTTTCAGGTTAGACCCAAAAAGCCCTCTACTTTTTTCAAATTGTTACTAATTCTGTCTTGCTTACCCTTAACATGTTTTGCTTTTAATTTATTTGTCCAGGAGCTTGAGGAAGCTATTCAAAGTAGACTCAGCTGATTATATGTTATCAATCTGTGGGAATGATGCCCTTCGAGAACTATCATCACCTGGTAAAAGTGGGAGCTTCTTTTACTTAACAAACGACGATCGTTACATGATAAAAACAATGAAGAAGTCGGAAACAAAAGTGAGTTTTTTTCCAAGTTACCGGTTAGAAAGTGTTTGGTTGCTATTACCGAGTATTCAGATTGCATATACTAAAACATTTATTTTTGGTCTTCTTGGTGTAGGTGCTTCTGAGGATGCTTGCAGCATATTACAACCATGTTCGAGCATTTGAGAACTCTTTGGTAATCAGATTCTTTGGTCTACACTGTGTGAAATTGAATGGACCAACCCAAAAGAAGGTAGATATACAAAACATCCACACTTAATGTGGCATGGCTTTTGAAATGACTGGTTTGGTTTCATATCTCTCTTGGTCTGCAAATAATGCAGGTGCGGTTCGTTATAATGGGTAATCTGTTTTGTTCCAAGTACTCTGTTCACAGACGCTTTGATCTGAAAGGATCTTCTCTTGGCCGCACAACCGACAAACCTGAATCAGAAATCGATTCAAACACGATCTTGAAAGACCTCGACCTGAATTTCATCTTCAGATTGCAGAAAGCATGGTACCAAGAATTCATCAGGTGAAAACCATTATGCTTTACTCTTCCATAGTACGTTTGTGTTTGTTTCATTTCTCATGGCTCATTGATTACATCACAGACAAATCGATAAAGACTGCGAGTTTCTAGAACAGGAGAGAATCATGGATTACAGTCTTCTAGTTGGGATTCACTTCAGAGAAGCTTCAGTAGCTGGAGACCTGATTCCTTCTGGAGCTCGAACACCTATTGGTTCGCTTTTGTGAAATCAAATAACTTTTTTTTCTACCACCAGAAAAGAATGTATCATTCATAAAAGCAAAAAGATGACTGTTTTCTTATCTACAGGTGAATCCGAAGAAGAAACAGGCCATCGTCTTTCTAGAGCAGAGGTTGATGAGCTTCTTTCAGATCCCTCGAGGTAACACAACACAAGAGAACAATACCAACACTTTCAAACTCAACACAGAAACATGGATTTTGTATATGGTTGTGTTTGCAGGTGGGCTAGCATCAGATTGGGAACCAACATGCCAGCGCGAGCAGAGAGAACAATGAGGAAAAGTGACTGTGAGTTTCAGCTAGTGGGAGAGCCCACAGGAGAGTTCTACGAAGTGGTGATGATATTTGGCATTATTGATATTCTTCAGGATTATGATATCAGCAAAAAGCTTGAACACGCTTACAAGAGCATACAGTATGATCCTTCCTCTATATCTGCGGTTGATCCAAGACAATACTCGAGGCGTTTCCGTGACTTTATCTTCAAGGTCTTCACAGATGACAATTGAGAGAGCATTTCTCTTGTTTTTGTGCTTTTTTAGGTTTCTTGTGTCCCAAGAAATAGGGATACCTATAATTTACATACCTTGTATACTTCGGCAAGAGCTTTGCAAACTGGCGACCTTGCAGTGCAATGAATATTCTTTTTTTTTTTTTTCAATTTATAGATCTTTCTGATTTTGTATTAAACTTTGTAATCCGTTGAAAGCCATAGCAATGTTTAAACTTTTTTAGAAAGTTTTTAAATGTTTAAAGAGAAAACAACATTTAAAAAGATAATAAATAAGATATAGACAGTAACCAAAAAAAGGTTAAATAATTTCAACTAGTACACTTATTTTTTATCTTTCAACTAATATTTTTGTAACAGTTGAAATAAATTAATGAGATTTGCTTTTAGGGAAACATTTTTGTTTGTCTTTTTTGATTACACAAAAAAAAGAGAGAGGTGGTTTACATTTAGAATTCAAAATGTGACTGATTCTATTTCAAATGGTAACAAAGTATCTTTGTTTGATACACCAATAAAAAGATTCAGTTCAAAACTAAAATTAATCTGAGTGGTCATCATTTTGGCTTAAGAAAAAATTGAAAGTTTATTTGTGTAGTAATGGGATATGCTGAACAAGACAGCAAAAAGCAAAAATAAAAAATATACACAACTTTGGGCAATGTAGTTACGTAGGTGATGATGCTATTTTATAGTTTTCTTCAATAAAGAAATAGAGTAAAGATTCCTATAACACTAGCTGTTGTTGTCGTTTCCTGGGGAGGACTTGAGAAAGAATCTCTTGTTTTCTTTTGAGATTACCCCCACAGATGCACATAGGGTTTAGTATAAAATTAAATCTGCGATCAAGCGTTAGTTAATTATTATTATATCAATAATCTAGTTGTGTAAGAAATGATTACGTATTTAAAAAAAAAACAAAAAATAGTAACATTTAATAAATATTCATTCATTCAATTCAATTGTTCTTGTGCCTCTAAACACACACGCGTCACCAAACGCACCGCTAGATCTTGAAAGACGCGATCGCGTTTGAAGACATAAAAGCTAAATTTAGCTTTTCATCATCACCTTTTACAACAACCAAAAAAGGCGACGGCGATTTGAGTCTCCTGCGTAGTCGTGTGCTCACTGATCACTCAACATCAAAGGCTCGTCCCATGATCTGAACAGCATCTGCGGCTGGATTTTCTCTGCGATTCCGGTGCACTCTACACTCCGTCGCAGTGAATAAATCTCTGCTTCCATTTTGACTTTTTTTTTGAAAATAACTTCAACAGTCGCAGAGAGAGAGAGAGTGAGTAAGTTCGAAACCGATCGACCGCTTTCTCCCTCGACGTTCTCTGCGATTACGCTTTGCTCTTGTTCTTAGGAGCTTCATTCCATGGCGCTACAATCTCCCGGCGCCACCGGGGCTTCATCTTCCGTTTCCCGGCTTCTCTCCTCCGCGAAATCAAGTTCTACTAAGACTCTCTTCTCTGTTGACTTCGTCGGATCATACTGTATTTCCAAGGGAACCAAGCGGCGTAACGAACTCTCCGGGTTCCGCGGTTACAGTCCACTGCTGAAGTCCTCGTTAAGGTCTCCGTTATCGGCAAAAGCGATCCTGAATTTTGACCGGCCCGCCGGTGATGCTTCGGCTTCCTTTTCTGATCTGAAACCTGAGGTAATCGTGGTTCTATGCCATCCTTGTTAAGTTGGAAGATATGCATATTCATCTGCTGTTGATCTAGGTTTTGGTTTTGACTTCTGCACTTTGAGTTCTGGAATACTGAATTTTTGTTTGAGTTTCAACTTTAAATTTCACTTGCAATAAGTTTGGTTATGAATGGTTCACTTGATTTTCCGAGGGCTAAATTGTTTGAATTGCATCGTCGCAGGTGGCCTACTTGGAAGATATAGTTTCAGAAAGGGGAGCATGTGGGGTTGGGTTCATCGCGAACTTGGAGAATAAGGCTACACATAAAATTGTAAATGATGCTCTGATAGCACTTGGTTGCATGGAACACAGGGGAGGTTGTGGTGCCGATAATGCTTCGGGCGATGGTTCTGGTTTGATGACTTCCATTCCTTGGGATCTATTCAACGAATGGGCTGAGAAGCAAGGAATGGCTTCTTTTGACAAGCTGCATACGGGTGTTGGAATGCTGTTCTTACCGAGAGACGAAAACATTAGGAAAGAAGCCAAAAAAGGTGAACTTAGAATAGTTTTATGCATATTGATTGTGGATTGCAGCTCTGGTATCCACTCCAAGTTATAATTTTTTTTTCTTTCTATTTATAGCATGTGATCTTCCTTGCTAAATCATTTTTGAAATATCTCTTCAGTGGTTACAAGTATTTTTGAGAAAGAGGGCCTGGAGGTGCTTGGATGGAGGGATGTTCCTGTAGAACCGTCCATTGTCGGTCATTATGCAAAAAAGACAATGCCCAAAACGGAACAGGTCTTTGTTAGAATTGTCAAAGAAGATAAAGTAGACGACGTTGAACGAGAGCTTTACATTTGCAGGAAGCTGATTGAAAGAGCAGTTGCTTCTGAAAGTTGGGCCTCTGAGCTCTACTTCAGCTCCTTGTCCAACCAGACCATTATTTACAAGGGAATGCTTCGCTCAGAAGTTCTTGGGTTATTTTACCCCGACCTTCAAAATGATCTTTATAAATCAGCTTTTGCCATCTATCATCGAAGATTTAGCACAAATACTAGTCCCAGATGGCCTCTTGCACAACCAATGAGATTTCTTGGACACAATGGGGAGATCAATACCATACAGGTTATGCTTCTCTTCTGGTCGATAGATTTGTTGGATCAAACTAAGCTAAGACCTCTCACTGAAACCGAACAAGTTTTGCAGGGGAACCTAAACTGGATGACATCTCGAGAAGCATCTCTAAGATCACCTGTCTGGCATGGACGTGAAAATGATATTCGCCCAATAAGCAATCCAAAGGCTTCGGACTCCTCTAACCTTGATAGTGCAGCGGAAGTAAGAGTCATCTAACCTCATAACTTCTGTTTTTCCGTTATGATTCTCTTTTGCTTTTAAAACTAAAGCATAAAAGCGGAAGTAAGAGTCATCTAGACTTTTAAAGAAGAAGCATAGAAGATTCTTTTGCTTTTAGAACTAAAGCATAAAAGCAATAGTGATATTATGCTTGCATAAAACTTCTCTGACTGTTGACAAAAAAAAACTTGTTTATAGACTTGTTTTTATTGCTGCAAGAGTTCCATGTATTTATATTAGTGAGGTTGTGCAGCTTTTGATTAGAAGTGGTCGGACTCCAGAGGAATCTCTAATGATTCTTGTGCCAGAGGCATATAAAAATCACCCGACCCTAATGATTAAATACCCTGAGGTATTGCTTCGTGTTTGGTTTTTTGATCTTTATGGATACTTGCAAGTGCTTCTCTTATCTGCTTTCCAACTGTAGGCTGTAGACTTTTATGATTATTACAAGGGCCAGATGGAGCCCTGGGATGGACCTGCACTGATATTGTTCAGGTAATTTGCTTGACGATTTTTTACCCTTGAAATTTTAGTCATGTGAGTAAGATTGAGCTTCAAGTTGCCCTTATTCCTCCGAAATTTATTTAACTAAGAAAACTGAGTACTCATAACTGTTCTCAGAGGCTTGTAAGTCCTGATCACTCAGATATTTGCTGCTCTTCTTTTAAAAATGTCCACAATTGTGGATAACTGGCGGGAAAATGACCCTGATGATAATTTGTCACTCAAAGTAGTAGGTAGTTTAGCTAGCAAGTCTGCCGCATTTCTTTCTTCGGCTTTCACATTTTAAACTTCGTCACCTTGATTGTTTGGTTCAGTGATGGAAAGACCGTTGGAGCTTGCCTCGACCGCAATGGACTTCGGCCTGCTAGATATTGGCGGACAAGTGATAATGTTGTCTATGTAGCCTCTGAGGTGCGTTTTGTCTTTTACTCTATGTACTTGTTCTTTATCTAAGCATGGTGGTAATGATTGCCAGCAGATGATTGGGCTTAGGTTTGAATCTTAACGCTTTGGTCCTGACAGGTCAGAAAAACCAATTCGTTTAATTACTTTGGAAGTTTCTTCGTTTTTCTTTCTTGATATAGCTAGGCGAACTGGTTTTTTTGAGATAGATGATCAGTATAAAATAGTTTCTTGGTGATCATTTAGTGTGAAATCTAGGAGTATTTTAAATCCACTCATGGAAATCAAGTGTTTTCTATAGAAACCGAGTTAATGCTTTGCAAATCGAGATAGATATTTGGTTAGGATATACAGGGGCTCTGGTATCAAATTGTGTTATTCAGAAAGTTCCTAAGTCATGCCTTTATACAGGTCGGAGTTCTTCCAATGGATGAATCAAAAGTCACCATGAAGGGTCGTCTAGGACCTGGCATGATGATTTCTGTTGACTTAGAAAGTGGACAGGTTGGTGAACCAGATCATGGTCGATCTTTCTCTTAATTTTTAGACACACTGATGTATAATTTTTGTTTCTGTTGTCTCCCATTGTTAATATGTGTAATTTTAGGTATATGAGAACACAGAAGTGAAGAAGCGGGTTGCATCATATAACCCATATGGAAAGTGGGTTAGTGAAAACCTGCGAACCCTGAAGCCTTCTAATTTTCTTTCGTCAGCAATCATGGAGACTGAAGAGACCTTAAGACGCCAACAGTAAGCCTTTATGTTTCTCCTGTTCTATGCTTCCATCATGTGCTAATATGCGCATCATATGGTGATTTATCTTAAGTCAAAGTAATTCAATTTTCATAACTGTTATTATCTTCTTGTATATGTGGCATATATCTGTTGTGTGGGTGAAAAAAGTTAATTTTTGTTCAAAATACAAAGTTCATCAATAGTTTTCACTTTTCACCCGCAGTATTCAATGGTTTTGCATTTTGTAGCTACTAATTGCTTTTTCTGATCATGACACTAATTTTGGCTATTCTTACTTTGAGGGACTAGGGCGTTTGGCTACTCGAGCGAAGATGTTCAAATGGTAATCGAGTCAATGGCTGCACAAGGAAAAGAACCAACATTTTGCATGGGGGATGATACTCCAGTGGCAGTATTGTCTCAGAAGCCACATATGCTTTATGATTATTTCAAGCAGCGGTTTGCTCAGGTTTGTTCTTCTTATTGAAAGGGCACAATTTGAACTGTTTGTTTCTTCTGATCTAGTTAATTGAATACTTGCTTTGCTTAGTAAATCATTGAACTGTCTTTGAAATGGTTCCCTTTGTGGTTCTTCACATGGTCTACTTACAGGTTACAAATCCAGCTATTGACCCTCTTCGAGAAGGTTTGGTCATGTCACTTGAAGTTAATATTGGAAAGCGTGGGAATATATTGGAGGTTGGGCCTCAGAATGTTTCACAGGTAAGACTGATTAAATTTTGGATTGTGTGCTGGCTTATAAACATTTGGCTTTTGCAAGATTTCATATTCATTCAGACTTGTGATTTCATGAGTAGGTTGTTTTGTCTGGTCCTGTACTAAATGAACGGGAGCTTGAAGGTTTGCTCAGTGATCCACATTTGAAATCTCAAGTCTTGCCCACATTTTTTGACATACATAGAGGAATTGAAGGATCTTTGAAGAAGGCTCTTGTAAAACTCTGCGAAGCTGCAGATGAAGCTGTTCGTAATGGTTCCCAAGTGCTTGTTCTCTCAGACAGTTCTGATAATCCGGTACATACAGATTTCCAAGTGTATGCAGTCAATTGTGATTTTAGATCTATGAAATATAAATGTATGGTTATCACCTTTTACATTTTTGTTTCGTTTTAATAACAGCTTGCTCTTGCGAAAGTTGGAACTGTTTAGGGAAAGAAAGTCAAGTTTGCCAAGTTATTTTACTTGTTTGCTAAGTTAAAATGTGAACGTAAAATTTCCATCGTTGCTGGTTATTTGTTAATGAATTGCTATAATCTAGCACTGTTGGCATCCTTACAATGGTGCTCTATTGCTTGCTGTTACTCTTTGTATTTCTCATTTTCCTTGATACTCTGCTGCTTTCCAGTTTCCTCCAATTATTAAATATTTTTCCTTAAATTGAAGCTCATTTTGCTTGTGTATTCTGTATCAGGGCCGAACTTGGGTGCTGTTTTATTTCCTAGCTATCTTTATATATTTCGTAACTTTAATGTCTACTTCTAATCCAGCAGCCTGTTCCTTTTTCAGGAACCAACTCGACCTGCAATTCCAATGTTGTTGGCGGTAGGTGCTGTTCACCAGCATCTGATCGAGAACGGTCTTCGGATGTCAGCTTCAATAATTGCAGATACAGCTCAGTGCTTTAGTACGCATCACTTTGCCTGTTTGATTGGATATGGAGCAAGGTTTCTACTTTTCCTTTCCATTGAATCTTTCATCCTGTTAGGCTGTTTCTTTTCATACGAAAGCAAGTCATGTGGAATTCTTATGTAGTTTATTCTCTCTCTCTTGGTCCTTTATGCCAAATGCTAGCACTCTCTATGATAGGCTCATGTTTATTCTTACGTAGTTTATCTCTAGTTTATTATATGCTCTTATTCTTAATTTTGAGTTGAGTAATGATTTGAGAGTGCTTTCCTCAACTGTTAGATGTCACATCTATTAAAATGATACTGGCTCTATGTCTATAACTATATTTCAGTGCTATATGCCCGCACCTGGCACTGGAGACATGCAGACAATGGCGTCTGAGCAACAAGACCGTGAACATGATGAGAAACGGAAAAATGCCTACTGTAACTATGGAACAAGCTCAAAAGAATTATCGCAAGGTTGGACATGTTAATGTTTCTAAACTTCTAATCATTGACAAATTTTGATAAGCCATTCAATCTTTTGCTTGCATGTGAGAATATCTCCCTGTTGTAACACTGCCACTGTGTTAAAAATATTGGAAGAAATGCATCCTAAGATTCTTTGAATTGCTACTGCAGGCTGTCAACACTGGTCTTCTTAAGGTTCTCTCTAAGATGGGCATCTCGTTATTCTCTAGGTTCAATTTCTCAACTATCTATTTCGTTTTTCAATCTTATCACTGTATCTGATTATTTCCAATTTTAATGCCTGAGCTCTCTGTTTCAGTTATTGTGGAGCACAAATATTTGAGATTTATGGGTTGGGGAAGGAGGTTGTTGAATTTTCGTTCCGTGGTAGTGCATCTCGAATTGGTGGGTTGACTTTGGATGAGGTCAGAATACTCCCGAACCTTTTGGAATTCTAAGATCCGATGAGTTGCCTGGTCTGAGTACAAATATTTTATTGAAGCATTTTTCTCAGATATCAACTTCATACCTGCTGAAAAAAAAAAATCAACTTCATACCTCTTTGATATTAAGGTTCTGGACCTCATTTTAGATACTATTTTTATTTAAACTCCCAAATCTGAAGGAGCATATACTAATATTTGCACACATTCTCAGGCATGTGTGTGCTTTTTGGGTTCTGTTATAGGCTTCTATGTTTAGAATTGCTTTTTTCTTATCTAGATAGTTGATTTATTTTGCTTCGATGACAATTTTGTACAGATGAATAGCTCAACTGTTACTGATAAATATAATTGTCGGAGCTAGAGTGGAGATATATACTGATTAATGGGAAACTCTTATGGCAGTAGCTCTATTTTTCTCCCATAGATAATTTGTGAATGCCTTATGAAGTGTTGAGTTTAGAACTGTCGAAAGTCTGATAAAAACCTAAGATCTCGTCTATTGTTGAATTCTTCTCATGTTTTCTTATCTTTCAATGTAAGATAATTTCTACTCTAAAGAGATTTCAGGGCCACTCATCCTTAAGTCTTCCTATATCATGCAGCTAGCTAGGGAGACGTTAACATTTTGGGTGAGGGCATTTTCTGAGGATACGGCCAAACGGCTAGAGAACTTTGGTTTCATTCAATCTAGGCCTGGAGGTATTTTTCTAGACTGAAACCGTATTTGGTGATAAGCTTTCATGTCTATGCACAAACACATATATACTACTGCGTCTGTTTATACGTACAACTTTGTCGAGTTAGTTAGAGCTTTTGAATTGTATATTTTCTTACATAATAAGGCTGCATATGCACAGACACACCTTTCTCTACACTATTTTACTGTCTCTTTAGTAGATTAGTTGCTGTCATTCTTTATGCACATGGTTTATTGTGTTCAGAACTTTGGTTTTACAAGCTTTCTAGTATTACCCTTGATTTAGTATTTTTTGTTATTTGAAAGGCGAATATCATGGAAACAACCCAGAGATGTCTAAATTACTTCATAAAGCCGTCCGCGAAAAGAGTGAGACAGCCTATGCAGTCTATCAGCAGCATTTAGTCAATCGTCCTATTACAGTGAGTGCTACACTCTCATCTTCATATCTGATCCTGTTTTCTGGAACAAGTGAATATTATTTTTTGTATATTCTTTTGCTGTAGGTTTTCCGCGATCTTCTTGAGTTCAAAAGTGACCGTAAGCCTATTCCTGTTGGGAAGGTTGAGCCTGCTTCCTCTATTGTGGAGCGGTTCTGTACAGGTGGAATGTCTCTTGGAGCAATCTCGAGAGAAACTCATGAGACAATTGCTATTGCGATGAACAGATTAGGGGGAAAGTCCAATTCAGGGGAAGGAGGCGAGGTAGTTCTTCATTATCTATATAAGATTTTTTTTTCAACTTCAAAACGCAGAATTTACCACATTAGTAGCTAAAAATTCACTGTCTATCTTTTCTAGGATCCAATCCGCTGGAAGCCGCTAACAGATGTTGTTGATGGGTACTCTTCAACGCTGCCACATCTTAAAGGTCTTCGAAATGGGGATACGGCTACAAGTGCTATAAAGCAGGTACTGAAAGTCAACTTGACTAGTGGACATTATCCATGTGTACAGTCTGGTAACTCTCAGGAAGTTATTTGGGAACTCTTTTATTCCCTCCATTCAGACTCTTAATGTGTACTCGTCTAATGATTTTCAAAGACCAAAATGACCTTGTGTATTCTCCTAGGTTGCTTCAGGGCGTTTTGGTGTCACTCCAACGTTTTTGGTTAATGCAGACCAGTTGGAAATCAAAGTTGCTCAAGGAGCGAAGCCAGGTGAAGGTGGCCAGCTTCCTGGGAAAAAAGTTAGTGCATATATTGCTAGACTTAGAAATTCTAAACCAGGAGTTCCGCTTATATCTCCACCGCCACATCATGATATTTATTCCATAGAGGATCTGGCACAGTTGATCTTTGATCTTCATCAGGTAGTTCTCGTAGATTGTTAATATTTTGCCAACTTTGAGAGGGTTCCCTCTTAACAAAAAATAATATTCAGGTTAATCCCAAGGCGAAAGTGTCTGTCAAGCTTGTATCAGAAGTTGGAATAGGAACAGTTGCCTCAGGAGTAGCGAAGGCTAATGCTGATATCATACAGGTATGTACTTCCTTTCAGAGGAATCTGAATTTGGAGAATTATATTTATTTATTCAGACTATGCAATTCTCTTATCAACATCTTAGCCAAAAAGACATGCTGCCATCAGTCTGCTTTTATATGTACTCTCCGGGGCCATGCGAAGGCAAGATATTTAATCAGTAGAAACTTGGCTTCATGGACCATTTGCATGGCTCTTTCTAGTTTGTTTAATGACAATCCTGATTCCATTTCTCAAATTCTATGTATACGTTCAAATGTTTCTTTGACTTACAGACATAGTTATGCAATTATAGATTTCTGAAACTTATGATGCTTCCTTGTTTACAGATATCAGGGTATGATGGTGGAACTGGAGCCAGCCCTATAAGTTCCATAAAGCATGCTGGTGGCCCATGGGAACTTGGACTAGCTGAAACCCAGCAGGTATAGTTTCATCGTGAGAATTTGTTTTTCATTTTAGTTTGCCGTGGTAATTTTCATTTTACTTGGACTAGCTGAAACCCAGCAGGTATAAAACTTTTATCAGCTTCAATTATTTCCGTGTAGTCTCTTATTTCTTTGATGTCTATTGATTGCTAAGATTCAATCTTTTGCAGACTCTCATTGGAAACGGACTCAGGGAAAGAGTTATTATCAGGGTTGATGGCGGATTCAAGAGTGGTGTTGATGTGTTGATAGCTGCAGCTATGGGCGCTGATGAGTATGGGTTTGGTACTCTGGCAATGATTGCCACAGGATGTATTATGGCTCGCATTTGCCACACTAATAACTGCCCTGTTGGTGTTGCCAGTCAGGTAATTTGGAACTCTCTTCTTACTTATTCATTTTTCTTTTTCTAATGCATAACCAATTTCCGCTGAGATTTCTCTAAATTTGGTTACAGAGAGAGGAACTGCGTGCACGTTTCCCTGGTCTGCCTGGTGATCTTGTCAATTTCTTCTTGTATATTGCAGAGGAGGTAATCTTCAAGAAAATTTCACTGATACAAAATTTTATCAATGTTAATGTCTACTATTTCGTCTTAATTTCGTAGGTGAGGGGAATATTAGCTCAGTTGGGATATGAAAAATTGGATGACATAATTGGGCGGACGGATTTGCTAAAGCCTAGGGATATCTCGCTCGTGAAAACTCATCTTGATCTCAGTTATCTCTTATCTGTAAGTAGTCCGGAATTGTGTTTATTGCTTTTATGGTTTATGTGCCTACACACAAGTTGTATTGGTGCGTATAGCTCATTTTTTCTTAACATCTGCAGTCTGTTGGGCTGCCAAAACGTAGCAGTACTTCCATTAGGAAGCAGGAGGTTCACTCAAATGGTCCTGTCCTTGATGATACTATACTTCAGGATCCGGAGGTAACGAGTAGTGTCTTAGTTATTGACTCTTTAATTGAACGTAAACCCTTTTACTTTAGAAGAGCCTGGACATAAAAGAAAGAGTTTCTTTGTATTTTATGGCAATGGAGAGAAGAGTGTACTTTTTACATATGCAAGAAGACTTAATATTACTATTTGGTTATTTCCCAGATAATGGATGCAATTGAGAATGAAAACACGGTTCACAAAACCATGAGTATATACAATGTGGACCGTGCTGTTTGCGGTCGGATTGCAGGGGTGATTGCTAAGAAATACGGAGACACTGGTTTTGCTGGACAACTGAACCTAATGTAAGCCAATGCTATGATACAGTAAACCCGTACCAAACTTTGAATAGATGTATAATGAGAATATGTTGTAAACTTATATGATCCTCTTTGTACCCGAAAAGGTTCACTGGAAGCGCTGGCCAATCTTTTGCATGTTTTCTGTCACCTGGAATGAATATACGTCTTGTGGGTGAAGCCAACGACTATGTGGGAAAGGTTTGTCTCAAAATCAATGTTTCGTTTGACAATATTTTGGATTAATGGTCTCTTATTATACTCTTTTACCTCATCTTGCAAGGGAATGGCCGGAGGTGAAGTTGTGATATTGCCAGTGGAATTGACTGGTTTTCGTCCTGAAGATGCAACTATTGTAGGAAACACTTGTCTGTATGGTGCAACCGGTGGTTTGCTATTTGTCAGAGGCAAAGCAGGCGAGAGATTTGCGGTTAGAAACTCTCTAGCTCAAGCTGTAGTTGAAGGCACTGGAGATCACTGTTGTGAATATATGACTGGTGGTTGTGTCGTTGTACTTGGGAAGTAAGTAAAAACCCTATCTTTCACCCTCAAAAACAAAACCTAGAACTTAGTTTATAACCGCCAAATATCTTGATCGCTTCTCTCTGAAATTGCAGAGTCGGTAGAAATGTAGCCGCCGGGATGACAGGTGGATTGGCGTATATTCTAGACGAGGACAACACTCTCCTCCCTAAGGTTTAACATCACAGATTCCCTCTGAAATATCTCGAAAAGATTTCTTAAACGTTCGTGAAACATTGAGAATTGAAACCCCATTGAACAGGTGAACAAAGAGATAGTGAAGATCCAAAGAGTGACTTCGCCAGTGGGACAAACACAGCTTAAGACCCTGATCCAAGCTCATGTGGTAACTAAATATCTCTCTCCTTTCTCTTCATACCGACTCTAATCAGATGATTTGCGTTTCAATCTTCATATGGTTTCAATCATCTCAAGACTCGTTCTTCTATCGGTCTTGACATTAAAAATAATTAATGTAGGAGAAAACGGGAAGTAGCAAAGGAGCAACGATTGTAGAGGAATGGGACAAGTATCTTGCAATGTTCTGGCAACTTGTACCCCCGAGTGAAGAAGACACACCTGAAGCTAACTCCGACCACCAGCTGAAGACAATCACCGGAGACGAAGAACAGGTGTCAAACACATTTGCAGTGTAGTTGTGCAATGAGAAGTAAACGCTTCAGAATTGATGGTGGTTTCTTCTTTGTACAGTCAAAGTCCTGGTGGAGATGTGTCTCTCAGTTTCTGAGTTATTATTACATTACAAATTCTCCATTTGATTTTGACATGGTTTTCTTCTTTTCTGATTCGGTTATCTTTCGGTTTACTTCGTCCGGTCGTTAATAATATAAGGAACCCGATTATTAAAATATTAAGCTTCGCATATATGCGGGGTTTATAAATTTAATATTTTTTAATTCATAAAAAAACAATATTAGATTATCCGTGATATTAAATAAATAAAACTGAAATGCGATACGAAATCACACATAATTAGAAAATCTAATGATTGTTAATATATTTGGATTCTCTAAATTTTTCTTTTATTTAGTTTTTAATTATATGTTGTAACATTTTTTCAAATATTTATTTTTTTCCTTTTCTATTTGAATTTCTATAATATTATTTAAGAAGACATTTTTAAAAATAAACTTTGTTTTGTAAGTTACTACATGAAATGCAATTACAAATAACAAAGAATAATTAAAATAGGAAAATATATAATAGTCTTTTAAAATTATTAATTAGAATATGGAAACTATATATTTTGCATTAAAAATGTTATTTATTATTTAATTATTATTTAATTTTTTGATTATTTTTAATACTATATATTTTAAAATAATAATCAATTCATATATATTCAAAAAAAAAATATTCAATATTTTGCTATATTTTTCACTATAATTTATTATATTTTATTTGAATATATATCAAAACAAAAATTGAAAAATATTTTACTAATTTTATAAGAAGTTAACACAAGAAAACTTTTTTTTTAAAGAATTCGTAGACTAACCACAAAAACTAGAGTCATTTAACAAAATGCCAAAGCGTTCACAATTTGCAGAATTTGGAAGATATTCTGGTTTTAAGCTGGTTTTAAGCGTTCAAGTTTTAAGCTGGTTTTGGATAAAAGATCAAGTTTTTGTAATTTATATAAGACTCAAGTCCATACTAAACTTCAAAATTTATAACCGCTCTATAAGATATACAATGGCCAAATTAATCAAAACATATAAATGAGAATGAATCAGTAACCTCGACCAATAATAAAAAAGATAGATGAGCGATTTGAGGAGCTGAAAGCTGAAGAAAAGGAAAAAGAAAGGCTTATGTGATCATGCACACTGAAGCATCTCAAATACTCTTATGTTTTGCTTAATTTTTTGGTACCATTGAAGAGCTTTGGTAGCAAAACAACACATATATAGATGCGCATTTTGTTGTGCGCGTCTTGTACATGACAATTTGTCTTTATGATATTACTAAACATGGCTTCGGATGAGGAGAAACACCCTAATACTATGTCATGCATGTAGTTTGATCTATTCACTTCTTGGTTTTCATTTCCTATCTAATCTCACAATTCCATCAAGTTTTACTCATTTGGGGTTTTGATTATAATCCATTTATAAGGAATGAGAGGTGGCTTCATCTTTGAAAACATTGATACTAGTGGAGAAACAAGGGCTTTGGTCTTCCCAGAGATTGAGACGATAAAGTATGCTAATATTTGTTTTGCTTCCGGTTCCGAGGATTACTACGTGGAATACGAATTGGAGGACATTCAACAGAGAGGAGGAGAAGAACACAACCGATCAACCATATAATTCAAAGAACACAACCGATCAAACATATCTTTAAGTCAAAGTATATCTCTAATTTTTCTTCCTCTCTTCACAAGAACATCAATGCAACAAATCTAATCACTAGAGGCAACACTTGTTACAACGTACCAATCCATTCTCATTGCATCCATTGCATCTCTTAAACACATCTTCTTGTTCCCCAAGCACTTTAGTACTACCGCCACAATTAGTACACGGCACAAACCTTGCATCTCCGCAGCTTTCGCAAGCTCCCATAGATTTAAGAACAAGAAACCCTTTTAACATCTCTCCCAATTCACCTCCATCGTTGAGTTTCTTGATCTCCTCAATTCCACCAATGTGGATGCCGCTTATAAACACATGAGGCAAACAAACCGGTTTCTCTTCGCCCAGTGCATATTCTGAAGCTTATTTAGAGTCCATTGAGATGTCGCGTATCTCTACCTCAACCTGAAACCCTCTCAATATCGTTCTTACGCAACAACAATCCTCAGAAGTCTTTCGAATTCCTCTGAGGCTAGTGAAGTACAATATTATCTTGTTCTTGTTGCCTTCTGTTTATGGCAATCTTGGTTTCTCTTGCTCTTCCAAAGTCTGAGAACTCAGTGGAACCGAAGATACGGATTCTGGTAAACTGATTAAAGTCGACTGATTTGAGTGAATGCAAGAGAGTGATTTAGTGTTTTTGCCTAGTTGTTTGGAAGACTATGCTTTCTTGTAAGACGAGATGATATTACGATCTAAATCAGAGAGAAACGATTCTTCAGACAGATGTTTCCACAGAGCTTGCTTGGGTTTAGAAGTCAATGAAATCCAATCATCTCAAGATTCGTTCTTCTATTTGTCTTGACATTAAAAATAAATAATGTAGGAGAAAACGGGAAGCAGCAAAGGAGCAACGATTGTGGAGGAATAGGACAAGTATCTTGCAATGTTCTGGCAACTTGTACCCCCGAGTGAAGAAGACACACCTGAAGCTAACTCCGACCACCAGCTGAAGACAACCACCGGAGACGAAGAACAGGTGTCAAACACATTTGCAGTGTAGTTACGCTATGAGAAGTAAACGCTTCAGAATTGATGGTGGAGATGTGTCTCTCAGTTTCTGAGTTATTATTACATTACAAATTCTCCATTTGATTTTGACATGGTTTTTTTCTTTTCTGATGCGGTCTGGATTCGGTTTACTTCGTCCGGTCGTTAATAATATAAGGAACCCGATTATTGAAATACTAGACGAGCCCCGCATTAAGAGGGTTTCAGGTTGAGGTTTATAATTTAATATTTTGTTATTCATAAAAAATAGAAAACAATATTAAATCATTCCTAAATTAAATAAATAAAATTGAGAATGCGATTGTTTACTTATTTGGATTCTCTAAATGTTTCTATTATTTAGTTTTCAATTGAATGCTGTAACATATTTTCAAATATTTATTTTTTTGTATTTCTATTTGAATTATGTTTACTTTTTATTAGTGAACTACTCATATATTTTTAAAAAAACTTTGATGAATTAATTTGAATTATATTTACTCTTTTTGTTCTTTAATAATATTTGGTTTTCTTTGTGTATCAACATAAAAAATTAATTATTATATCAAATTAGTATTAAAAAAATTGCATGTGTCAAAATCTGATCGATTGTCTATATTTTTTTTTTTTACTTTGGCTTTTAGAATAAATTTACATTTTCTATTTTTCCTTTTTGTTTAGTAATTTTACATTTAAGATTAAGATTCGATTATAAATTATAAATTTTTTTTTTTTTATTAACTTTGACTTTTATGATAAATTTACATTTTCTATTTTTTTGTTTAGTAACTTTACCTTTTAAGATTAAAAATAGAAAACGTAAATTTATGTGTTAATTTACATGTGTCAAAATAGAAAACGTAAAGTTACATATGTCAAAATCTAATTGAAATTTTTTGCTACACATATCATAATCTGATCCATTAACTTGATACGTATCACAAACATTTGAATTACTAAATTTAAAACATCCGAATTTATATAGTAAGATAGTATTTTATATACTTCTCCAGGCTCTACTCTTTCCAACTGAGAATGCTCGAATTGGTAATTTTTTTTTTCAGCTTTAAGTTAATGGTATAAAAAGAAATATACCATATAGTACGCTGAATATAAAATATAGATTTTTTTGGTTTAAATATAAAATTTTTGGTTTTTTTTTTGGTTTGAATATAAAATATTGATTTTTTTTTGGTTCAGCTTTAAGTTATTAATGGTATAAAAACGAAATATACCATATAGTACGTGGAATATAAAATATAAAATATAGATTTCTTAGAGGTTTTCAAATTTCTGACAAAACAAAAAAATCTTGAGATTTTCTAGTAATGCATATACATTGAACGTAATACTACAAATTCTTAAACCGAGACTTTTTTTTTTTTTTTTGGTCCCCCATATAAGGTAAATGGGTCACGAGAAAGGTACGTGTGTGTTCGTTGACAAAAACTCAAACTCACGGTTGATGTTTGTTTATTCTCTGTTGTCTCAGCTCTCACGCGGTAAACGAAACAGAGATATAGCGGACACGTGGAACGTGCATGTCTTAACGCCAGTTTTATCGTGTCCCATGAAATGTTCCAATCTTTAAAATATAGAAAGTTCTTAAACACCAAAATTCGAAAGTTCTTTAAGCACCAAAAATTGGAATTGACACGTTCATTGCATCATCACCGAAAGCAGTAGATGTCAGGTTACTAATTTTTACCAAAAACAGAAGAAAATTAAAGGAAAAGAAATGGGACGAGAGTGTGTAAGTTCAGTGCATTTGCGAGGGAAATCGTTACGTCTTCTTCTCTTCTCTCCTCAACGGTGGTACATTGTATTTCTCCTTTCCGTTTTAAATTTCTTTTATTTTTTTCTCTATAAATTTTGTTAAATCTCTGCCGTTAATTTTGACTGTTGTTTCGAGACGAATTAAACTGATCAAGTATTTGGAGATAAATAACAAAAATTCTCAAGAAAATAAGAAGCATTTTTCTTTTCCTTTTTTTTTAACAACAGCGTATGATATTAAAATAATAATTTATATACTATTAAAGCAAAAATATTTTTGAATCTGTTTCCAAATATCTTTTATTTTTAAAAATAAATTGAAAATACTGTCAAACATTTATTAAATCTATTATAAACTTAAAAATTATAAATTAAATATATTTGAATCAATAACATTTAAATTAGTTCTTATTCTTCATTTCATATTTTATATATTACAAAATCTAGTTTACATGTTTTAATTTATTATTCAACCCCCAGGACAAACGTTTACAAACAGACCTGGACTAAACATCTTTTCTTGTCGCCGTTTTACCAGATTTTTACAAAAAAAAAAAAAAAATTCTTCTATGGTTTAAATTTTTTGGGTAGTAGTTAGGCGTTGAGTTTTTTTTAATAATCTCTTGTGTCTTCGATCGTTGTTGGAGCTTTGTAATGGGATTTACAACTGAGTTATGACAAATCTTATTTTCAATAAGGAGTTTCGTTAGGTTTTTTACATTTTCGGTTGCGGTTTATCATTTTCATCGATAGATTTACTTTTATAGACTTACTTAGTTGTATGATTTTGGTTTTCTATGTCTCTTTTGCATATGATTTTTGTCTCTAGAGAAATTAAAGTTTGTTTTATGTCAGCTTTTGATTTCGGAGAAATGTTGTTTTCTATCGGCTTTTGTCTCTGAAAAAATTTTATATTATATCGGCTTTGTATGTTTCAAGATTTTAATAATAAAATGAAAATTTCAAAGTTAAAAAAAAAATATTATATATATATATATATAGTCGGCATTCAGTAATCAATGATTCATTAACTAATGATTCTAAAAAAAGTTAGTAGAATTAAATAAAGTAGGGACCACCCAAACGATTTTTTAAAAATGGACCCACTAAACTTCCCAATATGGAGCATCGCGTTACGTATAAAATGACTCGAATAAGCAAAAGAGAAAATAACAAAAGACCATGGATTGGTTGCACACAAAAAAAGACCATGGAGAAAGTTTTTTTATTTTTTTTATGAACTATCGACATTGATTCCACAACCTCCGAGAACCTACACTACAAGAAAACATCGTTTTAGCGACTACAGATGGAGACTAAATAATTAGTCGCTAAAAGTTGCGACTAATTAGCGACTATTTAGCGACTATTTGGCGACTAATAAAATTAGTCGTAATTGAGTCGCTATTTTACGACTAAAGAGCATAGTCGCCAAAGTAGTCACTAATTTAGCGACTAATATGCGACTATTCCGGCAGATTGCACAGTAGTCGCCTAATAGTCACTAATTTAGCGACTAATATGCGACTATTCCGGCAGATTGCACAGTAGTCGCCTAATAGTCACTAATTTAGCGACTATTAGGCGACTAGTTTGGCAGATCGCACAGTAGTCGCCTAATAGTCACTAAATTAGCGACTATTTGGTGACTATTTCGGCAGATCGCACAGTAATCACCTAATACTCGCTAATTAGCGACTATTTCGGCAAATTTGTATAACTTATATATACATGTTGATATTGCAAACAACCTCGCAGCCGGATCAATTTCAGTGTAATTTTTTGTCNAAAAAAAAAAAAAAAAAAAAGGTCTAAATCCGAATGAAATGAAACTGCACGCATTCACAAATTCTCATCAAATGGAAACAAGAAACCAAAACCCATTAAACGACGACGCATTTTATATATGTGCGTGTGTCATTTGGATACATTGTCTCGCTATCACATTACATGACTAGAGGTAGTGTCAAAGGAATAAGAAGAAGAAGAAGAAGAGAGGAGATCAGGAGGATAATAGATGGCTAAGTAAATAAGCATTAGCATCAGGACCACCGGAATTCCCATCACGATCATCGGCGGTGGAGGTAGCGGTGGCAGAACAGCCGGAAGCACCGCCAGAAGCACCACCACCACTCCGATCACAAACATTCCGATGATCCTTTTGTTATGTGTTTTGTAAATCTTCTTTTCTTCCTCAAAATTTTGGCTTTCGATGTCCCTGCACATATACGAGTGTGTGTGTATATATATTATGTCATATAGGTTTTTTATCATAAATATTTTTTGTTTCGTTTTGCTTTTTATGTGTGTGAGAGAGAGAAAGACGTTACGGCTTACAGGTGAAGCTCATGCACTGAGCAGCAACATTTGCCAATTCAGTATTCACCCAATGACAAAACCACCCTTTTTTTCTTTTTTTCTTTATCAAAAGGTCCAACCAACTAGATTTTATTTTAAATTCATATATGGGATTTGTGACAAGGAGTTAGCACCAAATTTACCATTATAATCAACCAATGACTTTGTAAATAAATTTTAATATTAATGAAAGCGTGAAATTGTTTTTGTTAAAAAACAAAACAAAAACGTGATTTTCTTTTTGTTAATCTATGCAAATTTAAAATAAACAAGCTCTCCTTTTCAAGGAAAAAATAAATTATCTTTCTCCATATTAATATAAATGTCATTTTAAAAAAAAATTTGAATGACACACTATCATGAATTAAAGCTGTCACCTCTAGAAATTTCGTTATTTTGAACTACAGAAATCCATATATTTTGTCAATCTTAACAAGAATATGCAGCATTTTAATTATTTTTTGTTAAAGCATTTTAATTATTCCTGCATTTTAATTATTCCTACCTGCCTTGTGTGGACATATCAGTATTTTTTTTGTTTCGTACTTTCATTTTTACTCGAGATCGACGATGCATTGTATATATATCTAATTCGTTCTAGTTTGTTGGAATTTTTTTTTATGGGTTGTAATGTGAAATTGAAAATTTGAAATTGAAATACAGTATATATATATATATATAAATTTTAAAAAAGAAATACAGTTTATAACTTTGTATGTCGACAAAAGACTGTAATACAAATCATAAGAAAATATATATTTTAAATAAATAATTAGAATGTTGTTAAAAAAAAAACTAGAATAATAGACTGAGGCTACGCTTGACATTGGTATGGGTAGATAGGTGTTAGCGTGGCGGCTTAAATTATTTGCCGTTTATGTGCTTTTAGATGGCTGAAACCGTAAGGAGTGTTTGGTGAATTAAGAGTGTGTGCTCGATACTCTGAATCTGCATCAACTCCTCCTATTTATTCCATATACACTTAACCCTAATTATTGCTTTTGTCCGTTTTCATTTTTCTTAACGGCTAATTTATTAAAATATTACTTTATTTTATGTTTCTAATTGTTTTTTTTCTATACTCATATTAATGTTATTTTCTTTATAAAAATCTATTTTTTAAAAAACATTTTTTACATACACCATATATTTTCTAGCCAGCATATGGCTTCATATCTTCCTTTTTGTATCTATAAATATTTATTATCTTTTCTGTTTAACAAAACATGTCGTTGTAGAGGTTTTTTTAATGTGACTTTTTCAATGCAGTTCCTATTTTATTCCTTATTAAAAGCTAAAATTATTGAATTTAAAATATTATTTAATGAATGGTATATTAAATGAAAACATATAAATAGAAAATTATATACGTGTTAAACCCACATTTTTTATTAAACAAAAAAAGATTTCTTTTTTTTCCAAAGGTTTTGTTGATGCAGAGAGGATCTTCTCACCTCATCATAAGCGTTTGGATTACTTGGAGTGTTTCAATGCCAGCACATGGTGATACAAGTTTTACCCTCTAATCTCTACGCTATAATTACTATTAGAGCTGCTACTGCTCCTTTGACAAATGCAGGTACTCTGCAAAACGAAGAAGAGAAGTTAATGGGCCAAAACGAAGTAAAGCCCAATCGCTTCACTAAGGAGGAAAAAGGGAAAGCTATATCAAAGCCCAATTGCCTAGAAAGCAGACTTAATGAAGCAAAGTCTTCATCATTCAAAACCGCAACTCCTCTGCCACAAGAAAACAAAAACACAACGCCTCTGAATCAGGGAAAGCAAGCTCGTACGGAGCTCAGCTTACACAACCGATTCTTGGCCCTTGATCTCCAAGATGAAACATGATCGTGACATCTGTATCAAGTCATTAGGGTTTTAGCTTCTTCATCTCTTTTGTATAAATACTCTTGAAGAGCACAATGTAAAAACCTTAAGTCGAAAGTAAGAATCAAACAGGAATTCTCAGACTTCTTCTTTCTTCAAGCTTTGTGTCTCTACTTTCATGGTATCAGAGCCATGGAACAAAGACCCATGGAGCTCTTTTCTATCCCATCTCTAAATATTTCAAACTGCGTTACCGTCACTCTCACAGAGAGAAACTACATCCTTTGGAAAAGTCAGTTTGAGTCCTTTCTCTCTGGGCAAGGTCTCCTTGGGTTCGTCACTGGAGTGTTAACATCACCAGGCCAAACAATCATCGTTCATGCAATCAATGGCCGCAACTCTGAGATTCCAAATCCAGATTTTCCGGCTTGGTGGAGAACATATCAAGTCGTGAAGTCATGGCTTCTGGGCTCCTTCTCCGAGGATATTCTAAGCGTGGTGGTTGGTTGTAACACATCTCAAGAGGTATGGGTTGCTCTGGCTAACCATTTCAATAGGGTTTCCTCCTCACGATTGTTTGAACTACAACGGAGACTTCAAACAGTCTTGAAGAATGAGAAACCTATGGCTGAGTATTTGAAAGAAATTAAAACTCTGTGTGATCAATTAGCCTCTGTCGGAAGTCCAGTAACCGAAAAGATGAAAATTTTTGCTGCACTTCATGGCCTCGGTAGGGAATATGAGCCAATCAAGACAAGTATTGAGGGCTCTATGGATATTTTTCCATCTCCCACCTTCGATGATGTTGTTCCACGACTCACCGGGTACGATGATAGGCTTCAGAGTTACAATGTTACTCCAGACGTTTCCCCGCACTTAGCCTTTAATGTTGCTCGTTCGGCTCAGTTTTCTGGGTCCTACAACAACCGTGGTAGAGGACAATCCAATAGAGGATCACGAGGACGAGGTTCTGGTTCCTTTTCCACTAGAGGCAGAGGATTTCATCAGCAACTCTCATCATATCAAGGTTCCTCTGCATCATCCGAAGCTGATGACAGACCTACCTGTCAGATTTGCGGAAAACCAGGCCATCAAGCTCTAAGGTGCTGGCATAGGTTCAACAACAGCTATAACGATGAGGAAGTCACAACTGCTTTAGCTGCCATGAGAATCACAGATGTGTCTGATCACAGTGGTCATGAGTGGTATCCAGATACGGGAGCCACTGCCCATGTCACTAGCTCACCAAGACACCTCACTCAAGCTCAAACATATCGAGGAAATGATGCTGTTCTGGTGGGTGATGGAAATTTTCTACCAATAACACACATTGGTTCAGCAGATCTCCCATCTACCTCAGGTAGTCTTCCTCTTAAAGATGTTTTGGTTTGTCCTGATATCGCTAAATCATTACTATCTGTTTCCAAGCTTACTTCAGACTATCCTTGTACTTTCACATTTGACTCTGATGGTGTTCGTGTAAAGGACAAAGCCACAAAACAGCTTTTGACTCTAGGAAGAACTCGTGATGGTCTCTATCTCTTAGAAGATCCCAAGTTTCAAGCTTACTACTCCACTCGTCAAATCTCCACCAGTGCTGAAGTGTGGCATAGAAGGCTTGGACACCCTCACTCTCAAGTTCTCCAGCATCTACTTCAAAGTCAGTCCATCAGTGTCAATAAAAATACCCTGAAAACATGTGAATCATGTCATATGGGGAAGAGTAGTCGTCTCCCTTTTGCTGCTTCCACCTTTGTTTCGACAAGACCTTTAGAAAGAATTCATTGTGATCTTTGGGGACCATCTCCCATTGTGTCAAATCAAGGATTTCGATATTATGTAGTCTTTATAGACAACTATTCTCGGTTCTGTTGGCTCTATCCATTGAAATTAAAATCAGATTTTCTGTCTACATTCCTACTGTTTCAGAAGTTAGTTGAAAATCTGTTTTGCTCAAAGATTGCTGTGTTTCAGTGTGATGGTGGTGGTGAATTTATAAGCCATAAGTTTCTGTGTCATCTACAAAACTCAGGGATCCAACAATACATCTCCTGCCCATACACCCCACAGCAGAATGGATTGGCTGAAAGGAAACACAGACATCTAACGGAGCTCGGCTTAACTATGATGTTTCAGAGTAAAATCCCTCAAAAGTATTGGGTAGAGGCCTTTTCCACTGCAAACTTTCTTAGTAACCTGCTTCCTTCGTCTGCCCTTGATGATAAACGAAGTCCCTATGAAGTCCTACATGGCAATGCACCAGATTACTCAGCCCTCAGAACCTTTGGTTGCTCATGTTTCCCAACTCTTAGGGATTATGCAGCAAACAAGTTTGATCCTCGATCACTACACTGTGTTTTCCTTGGATACAATGACAAATACAAGGGCTATCGGTGTCTCTTTCCTCCAACGGGCAAAGTATATATCAGTCGCCATGTTCTGTTTGATGAAATGACATTCCCTTTTGCAGGCATCTACAACAGCTATCATCCTGTAGCTACAACTGCAACTCTCTCAGCATGGCAGAAAACCTTTCCACCTGCTGCAATTGCTTCTTGCCCTTCATCAACAGTTCCATCTTCCCCTGTAAACATCAGTTCTCCTTCTCCTTCGATACCTATTGCTCAGGAAATACCACTGTTCACAGAACACGATTTTCCAACACTACACCAATCTCTACCCTCTGCAAATAGGCTTCAGAATCAAACTCCTTCTACAAGTCCATTGCGAGTGCCTACTGCAGGTGAAGGAGAATGTCCTGAGCGTACGGCAAGCCTTGATCTTGTACCTATTGGCGACAGCATTTTCCTCTCACCAGACAGGACAGGCATTCCCTTTTCAAACCATCAAACTCCTGGACAGTCCGCGTCACAGTTCTTTGCATCAAGTCAGCAAACTTCAGACTCGTCTCAGGTCACTCCAAATGTCTTATCACAAGCAGCTCCAAGTTCATCATCCAATACTTCAACACCAGTCTCAACTCCAGCAAGATCCGGAAATCACCATCCCTCAACAAGAAGGCCACTTCTACAATCTCCAACCTCTGCTGGTAGCATCTTTACTCCTGCTGAAAGAATGTCACAGCCTGAGCAACCACGTCATCCTATGATTACAAGAGCAAAGGCTGGCATAGCAAAGCCTAATCCGAAGTATGCTCTTCTGATTCATAAAGCTTCATATCCTGAGCCAAAGACTGTTACAGGCGCTTTAAAGGACCCCGGCTGGACAAATGCAATGCATGGAGAAATGGGAAATTGTCATGAAACAAACACTTGGTCTCTGGTCCCATTCAATCCCAATATGCATGTGCTAGGAAGTAAATGGGTTTTTCGAACTAAGCTTAAAGCTGATGGAACTCTGGATAAGTTAAAAGCTCGGTTAGTAGCAAAAGGATTCAATCAGGAAGAGGGGATTGACTATTTAGAAACTTACAGTCCAGTGGTTAGAACTGCTACTGTCCGGATTGTGCTTCATGTTGCTACTGTTATGCAATGGGAAATCAAACAAATGGATGTCAAAAATGCTTTCCTACATGGAGATCTTACTGAGACTGTTTACATGAAGCAACCAGCTGGATTTGTGGACAAGGATAAACCAAATCATGTATGTCATCTGCATAAATCCTTATACGGTTTAAAACAGTCACCAAGAGCTTGGTTTGACAAATTCAGTACGTTTCTTCTTGAGTTTGGGTTTGTATGCAGCATTAAAGATCCATCACTGTTTGTGTTTATGAGAAACAAAGATGTTATCATGTTGCTCCTCTATGTGGATGATATGGTGATTACAGGAAATAGTTCTGATACATTGGACAAATTGATGACTGAGCTTAACCAGCAATTCAGAATGACAGATATGGGCAAACTACATTACTTCTTGGGAATACAAGTCCTTCACCATGAAGCTGGTTTGTTCCTCTCTCAACAAAAGTATGCAGAGGACTTGCTCATGGTTGCTTCAATGGAAGACTGTAAACCAATGCCAACACCTCTTCCTCTTCAACTGAATAATGCCTCTGCACAAGATAAAGAAGCCTTCTCGGATCCAAGCTACTTCAGAAGTTTGGCTGGCAAACTGCAGTATCTCACTTTGACTCGTCCTGATCTTCAGTTCGCAGTTAACTATGTATGCCAGAAGATGCATGATCCAAGTAACTCCGATTACTCTCACCTAAAGAGAATCCTGCGATATGTCAAAGGTACAATCACTATGGGTATCTCATTCACAAAGAATTCAGATTTTACATTAAGAGCTTACAGTGACAGTGATTGGGCTGGCTGTCCAGTTACTAGAAGATCCACTGGAGGATTTTGCACCTTCCTAGGCCAGAACATCATCTCCTGGTCATCTAAGAAACAACCTACAGTGTCAAAAAGCTCCACAGAAGCAGAGTATAGATCCTTGTCTGAAACTGCCTCTGAAATTACATGGATCAGCTCAACTCTTCGGGAACTCGGAGTTCCACTCCCAAAAACACCTGAACTGTATGGTGACAACCTATCCTCTGTCTACCTAACAGCTAATCCAGCTTTCCACAAACGAACGAAGCACTTTGAAACAGACTACCATTATGTCAGGGAGAGAGTTGCTCTCGGTTCTTTGATTGTGAAACATATCCCAGCTAATCTCCAACTGGCAGATATATTCACAAAGTCCTTACCATATGACGCCTTTTGTGATCTAAGATACAAACTCGGCGTGGATGTACCTCCTACACCTAGTTTGAGAGGGGATATTAGAGCTGCTACTGCTCCTTTGACAAATGCAGGTACTCTGCAAAACGAAGAAGAGAAGTTAATGGGCCAAAACGAAGTAAAGCCCAATCGCTTCACTAAGGAGGAAAAAGGGAAAGCTATATCAAAGCCCAATTGCCTAGAAAGCAGACTTAATGAAGCAAAGTCTTCATCATTCAAAACCGCAACTCCTCTGCCACAAGAAAACAAAAACACAACGCCTCTGAATCAGGGAAAGCAAGCTCGTACGGAGCTCAGCTTACACAACCGATTCTTGGCCCTTGATCTCCAAGATGAAACATGATCGTGACATCTGTATCAAGTCATTAGGGTTTTAGCTTCTTCATCTCTTTTGTATAAATACTCTTGAAGAGCACAATGTAAAAACCTTAAGTCGAAAGTAAGAATCAAACAGGAATTCTCAGACTTCTTCTTTCTTCAAGCTTTGTGTCTCTACTTTCAATTACGACTTCCGATCGATTTTTTTCCCTAAAATTTCTGTTGATTGATTAAACCTAAGGGACGAGATTACATAGATGAAAAAAAGAAAAGAAGTGTCTTACAATGACATAGCTATTCCGGTATAAACAAAACCCCGTACAAAAACTTTAAAAAACACGAACGACTTCCAATCGTTGAACCTCTTTTCTTTTCATTTCCTCTATTTTGATGTTCGATAATTGTAAATCGTTTTATCTCTCACATGCAGTAGAATGTCTTGTCTCTTGTGGCTGGTTCCGTCAAACTATTTGGCGGTATTTTTGTTCTGTCTTACACCTGACTAAATCCTCAAATCATCGGTGCAATTTGTGTTTAAAATTTCACGATATCCTCCAAAAACAAAACATGAATCCAAAAAAAAAAAACTGAAAAGGTCATGCTGAAATTCCAAGAGACAATTGCCAATATAATCCAAGAGAGTACACATGCTTCGATATTCGTGCTTTATTTATGATTAGTCAAATCTATCTGAGCTATACGAATCCATCGGAGGAAGTATTATCGATGGAGACTAGATAGAAGGTAGTGATATGTTTTAAGATAAAACAAAATAGGATTGGAGTAGTGGAGTTCATGGGAGCATGTTTAATTAAAAGGTTAATAGAGAGAGGCTCATTGGCTGGAACAATTTAATTTATCTTGTGACGAGAATTTTGGAGTTTTATCGCATGAATGTTAGCTTAATATAAAAATCACATACTGTTTATAAACGAAAAACTATTCTAGATTGAAATCCAGAGTAATCTCTAAAACATATAAATACCCAGTTTTTTTTTTAAACGTATATGGATGGTCAAATAACGAGAGGAGATAATTCTATTCGATTTGATTTCTGATTTGGTACGTAGACCAACAAAACAAATCCTCATAAACAAGATCACACATGTTTGTTTGACAGTAAAACAAATGACATATTTAATTATTTGATAGATCTTATAGCTTTGTATTGTTTTTTTTATAATCGTCAACGATAATGTATTTGGTTTTCTATCCTTTGTCACATATGTTGTAAATAATCACGTATTTAATGATTATTTTTTTTCTTTGAATTTTAATCAACTAAAAATATTATAAAATTTATAAAATTTTGGTCAAATAATAGTGGTTATAATATTTATTTTAAAAGTTATATTTTTACAAATTTATAATATTTTAACTTTTTGATCAAATTTAAATATGTATAATATTTATCTTATTCAGATTAGTTATGCGATTTAACTAAAAGCCGGGTTAAACCAAATAAAAACTTTCAAATTTAGACGCCTATGTCAAGTTTCCCACTCTTACGATTTCCTATCATGGTGGTTTTTTTATAACATGGTTATGGATCATCACACACAAATACTATTTTTTTCTTTATAGATTGAGTAATTTATGTTTGTTTTTAAAAATTCAAATAATAATAAGTGCGAAAATCTAGTTTTTTATTATATGGATGATATGATGGTTTTTTTTTATTATAAAAAATAGAATTAAACAAATTTTAGAGATGAAAAATAATGACTAAAAACCAACTAATGGATTTATGGATACCAAATCTTCCTTATTCAATTTGAATGGTTATTTAACCTTTTTTGTCAACGGTTATTAAACTTTTATAGAAATAATTAAAGGATTTTCGTCTAAGTTAGTTAGGGTAATATTTTAGATTATTTTAAATTATATACGAATGTCAAATGATATAAATACTCTAGTTAACTAAACCTTTTTAAAAATGGATATGAGAAACTATATGGTAATGATACATCAGTATAACACTATAGTAAATCGGTAAGGCAATATTAATTTCTAAAAATACTTGGCGATTAATAAATAAATGATTATAAAACGCATAAAGAGTTCAAGATATTTGACTTTAAATTCTCTTGGAACATTTGAGTTTGTGGTCAAAACGAGCACAATATTTGGTATCTAGGGATTATATGATGAATCACTTAATCATCACTTAACGTCGTTTCACAATTCATCCGAACTTTTCCTTTTTCCAAATGTATCCATATGGATACGATTTAGTCATCAAATCCCTTAATTTCGATACCAAAATAAAAATAAAAAGACCAGAGATTTCAAGACGTATGCCTTCATTCTCATTTCTATGCATAGGTTCAGTGGATCTGGTTTTTGTGGACAAATTAAATTCCTTATCATATGCTTTTTGTTTTGTCGAAAGATAGAGACTCGATAAAGCGAAGACATCTTTAATCATTTATAATTATTTAATTATTTTTTTGGTCTTTTTTCTCCCTTGAATTTGGTCAAATCTCCTTTTGTTTTGTACATTGTCTCAAATCCCACCCACACTATTTCCCCAAATAAAGTATCACATTTATCATATAATCATAGAGTAGTTCGCATTTTTGTTCAATACACACACACACTTATATATGATTGTTATATTAGTTTTCAAAATTGGAAATTTAAATATATGTTGAAATAAGAAACGTGATGTCATCTTGAATCTGAAATATAACTTATTGGAAGATAATGGAACTAATTAAAGTGATGGACGTGAATTGAGGAAATTAAAATAATTCACATCGAAATATCACAAGAACATTATAAGATCTTTCTAAGGATATCATCTTTTTTCTTTTCTTTTTTATCTGAACGATTATTAGTTTATTATGTTTTGTATATAAATGTATCCTTGGTTTTGAATGGTTAACACAGCATCAATAAAATGTAGTCCTTCAATTTATCAGAACCAACAAAAACTTCGCGATTAAATTTGAAATTGTTTTCTTTTAAACCCACTTGTTGGAAAATTGGAACGTAGTGTGTGTGAATAGATGCATGCATGATCTTTATGAAATCAATCCATCAATCTTTTGAATTTAACTTACATTCTTTTTTTTTGTTATAAATCGAAATTAACATATATAGTTGTTTGTGTTATATCATTAGACCGACGATAATGCTCATCCCCAACCAATTTTTACACTATACTTCACATATTCTTTAAACAATCATGAGTTTATGACTCTTTTTCTCGCCAGCCACCGTGCCTACAAGTCAAATATAACTTTTCTATATATTGTTCTTCATTCCGCAAACCATGGCATAAAAATAAAATGATGCAACACAATTGTTTTGATTTTTTTTTTTATATAGGTATATCGAAGGGATAAACATTTACCAATTGTTTCGCATTAATTAGGAAGTGATCCATATCACCCAGTATCTATCGTTTAGAGTCTTTAGATGACCACAATGTCAGGATGAAGACAATTCTATACAGATTATTCAGTATATATAGTATATATGTAACGTATTCTTCATCGTCATATTTCATATTCTACTTTCGTAAAAAATTATAACCTGAAAAGAACCATATTCTGTCGTTTTAAAAAAATCTACCTTATAAAGAGAGAAGGGGGCTCTCCATCGTTGACACTTGGCCCCCCTGATTGGTCTATTTTTTTTAATTTTTTTAAAAACTTTTAATCAACCTCTTCAATTTTTGATTTTTTTTAAAAATTAATACTAATTCATTAATATTTAATTCTTCTACTTTTCTGATCAAATATTAATATTTACTATTACATTATGTATATTTACATAAATTAGTAAAAGAAATAGTTACAATATTTATCGAATGATTAAGTATATATAGTATATATTAGATATGTAATTTACGCAACATTATCGTAGTCAAAAAAAAAATAACATAGTTTTTTTGTGTGTAAAATCTTTTATTTTGTTAAATATCTAGATATGTGTTACCATAACGATTTGTATCAATGTGATAGAATGATAGATAAAAAATATGAAAAGGTAACATTGTCAGATCGACACGTCAGTCCATCTTATTAATTCTTAAAAAAAAATATTTATTAAATTAATTAATTACACAAAATAAAAAAGGAAAATAAATGACTAAAAGCGTGTTTCGTGATTTCTCCGCGACGTCGCCGCCGGAAAACCTAACCGGATTGGTGGTGAGCACGGATCGGCGAGGACGGTGAGCACATAACTGCCAGTGAGCATCAGAGCGGAGCGGCGAGGACATGAGCGATGAGCACAGAACCGGCGGTGAGCATCAGAACTGAATCTGAAAAAAAAGAGTTAGGAAGGAGGAGGAGAAGAAGAGAAGGAAGGAGACGACGTGGAGAAGATAAGAAGCGGAGGAAGGACCGGCGAGGACGGGAGCGGTGAGCACATAACCGGCGGTGAGCGGTGAGCACATAACTCACCGCGACGCGTCGATTCAACCACTCCTCTTGCGTCGTTGAGTGCGGAGGAATGCTAGGGAGAGGATGAGAAGATGTTGTTGACAACTGCGAGATCTGAAAATAAAGGGATTAGATCTGAAGAAGAAGAGGGAGAAGAGATAAGCAAATTGTTTGAGTGAAAAAAAAAAGAATATTTGTGTCCGTTAGATTTAATTTTATCAACGGTGGAGGATAAAAGAAATTGTGATCCTCGTGTTAATGTGGTAACCAATGAGAAGTCAGTCTCTTTGTAAACGGTTATTTTTATATTATTTGTAAGTGTTGAATTTTTTTGTATATTATTTGATGTTTATGTGTAAGAATTTACAATTGAAGATTTAGAGTTTATGATTAAGGGTTAGAGGTATAGGGTTTAGGGTTTAGGGTTTAGGGTTTAGAGTTAAGAGTTTGTGTTTGGGGTTTAGAATTTAGGATTTATAAAATGATTATATTTAAAATATATAATATATGATATTTAAAGAGAGAAGTATTTACTATATAAATTTTGTTTTAGTTGACAATTTTTTGAAGAATTCATTCATTGGTTAGTTCATGCTCTTGAAAATCGGAGAGATACTCATCGTTGACCAAAACATTTGAGAAAAAACATAAGAAGATATCAAAGGTAAGTCATAAAATATATACGATTTAAAAATAAAATAAACATGGGTTCAATGTACTAAATACTCACAACTAAAGAAATTGAAGAATATTCATAAGGAATAAAATGAAGTACAAACTTTCAACATGGGCAGAAATTGCAATGGAAACACACTTTCAACTATTTTTTTAATAATAATCAATCCAAACGATAATTAGTTTAGTTGGGATTTGAGATCATTGGATTACTGCGATACAAAGATATTACATAGTCGGAAATAAACATTGGATCTAGCAACCCGATTTAATTGAATATTATAAAGTAAAGTTTCTAATAGCTGAACAAAGTTTAAAATTAAAATAGCCGGGCAGTAGCTTTCCAGGGTTGACACCTCATCATCCTCCTATTGGTCAATTTTTTTATTTTTATTTTTCTTTAAATTAATTACATATTAAAAATTAATTGGCAATTAATAAATTGATACATGCTTCTTATATATTATTTAACGTTATGAGATATTATTCCTAACATGCATTTTCAATATGTTGGTTCGTCTTATTATTGAATCATCAATTTCAAGTTGGATCGAAAAAATTAATGATAATGCAGAGCATCATGAAACCGAAGGAAATCATGAGATTCCTATCAACCACATCCATAATGGAAAGATATGGAATCGAAATAAAATTTCGCAGCAACGTTCCGTCAGTCACGGCGTGGTTAACAGAGCAGCCGATGAAAACGCCGTCGATCAATTCCGTGACTTGAACATCGAGGATTGGTCGTTGTCGTGGTCGGATTTGCGTCGGCGAAAAAGAAATTCACGCCGACATCATTGCAGAGTCGGCGAGAGGAGGGAAGTGAGAGAAGGTGATAGAGAAAGAGAGTGTTTGAGGTGAGAAAGAAGCTTGTGTGTGGAAAAGTGACCAGGACGCATGAAGAGGCATCCTTTCTGGATTATTTCCAGTTTTTTTTTTTTAATTCTTATTTCAAGTCAAAGAGAGAGAGGCGATCATGTCGGGTCCGAGAGAGGCGCGACTTTAGGCCCGTTGGACCCGGCCAGAGAGATTTCGAGATTTAACTCCGCCGGATTGCATTTCTCGGCGTCGCTCGGTAGCGTATAAGCGTATAAGAGAGAAAAGAAAGAAGCGTCTTTCCTGGTACCCGATTTTCAGGGAGAGGAAGCAACGGTCCTGGGTTCTTCCGGTGTCGAATTTCGTCATGGTTCTAAGAGAGAAAACACTGTGAGACCCGACGGCGGCAACGGCGTTATCGTCGAAGCTGCGTTAGCAGCTGCCGGAGTGAAGGCAAGTGGCGGAAGCGAGAACAATTTACAGTGGGCATTGGGGGAAAGCATGAGAGGGCATAGTGCAATTAGCGGTTTAAGAGAAGCAATGATGACTTCTCGCTGGGATCTACGACGTTTTCAATGGACCCGATGCTACAAAATTTCTGATGGCTAATCTTTATCGTGATGTTTATAGTGAGTTAAAAGTGTTTAATAAAAGTTGTAGCATATATATATAATATATTATTAGTGTATATATATATTATATATTTCAAATCGTTTACCAGTTGTTTTATAAATTTTTACACAAATTTACAATTTCTTTGATTCTCTTCTTTAACACAATTAAATTGTCTTTAAAGTAAGAATCTACTTATCTTATGTCTCTCTAAAAAATGAGGTAAATTAACCAAAAACTTTTATGGTTCTTTGTTTACTTTTAATAAGTTTTTTGGTTAATCAACCTAATTCCCTTATTTTCAAAGGTAAAAATCAAAAACCAGAAAACAAAAACTTAAAGAAAGATCATAAAATCCGAGCTCACTTTTGACCAAATTAAAAGAATCTAATTGTGTGTCGAGGGCTAGTGAACAGTTGGCACATCCATTTTAGTCTGTCTCCCCGGACATTAAAGGACGATTCCCAGTTTTCCAATGTTTGATTAACATATGTGGACTCCACAAGTTTTTATACAAACACAATTTATTTGATAAATTAACAAGTAGATATACTTTCTCTGTTTTGTATTAATAGTTTTTTAAAAAAAATTTCACACATATTAAAAAATAAATGAATATTCAATTATAAATGTTAAAAAAAATTTACACTAAACAGTTTTTTATGACTTTAAACCAATAGTAATTCAAGAAATTCAATTATTTTTAATAAATACTTTTTGAAAAATTAAATTTGTTATTATTAATTAATTAAAAATACATTGAAAACTTAAAATATATATTTAAAAAAAACCAAAAAAGGTAAAAAATCTATCAATAAAAAACAGATGGAGTATATGATAAAAGTGTTAATAATAAACTAGAAAAAATGAGCTTTTGCATCCACGGTCACTTATTCTAATTTTGGTTAGTATGTTAAAAAATTTTAAAAGTGTAGTAGAAAATAACACTTTTAACTATTGTTAACCTAAAAGTGCATATGAACAGTACGGCGTGTATGATAATAGACGGTACACGATGTAGCAATAAGAAACGTGTAGGATAATTGACGATACACGAGTTTTTTTAAAATGTTACTTTTTATGACACTTAAAAAAAATAGTAACATGCTAATAAAAATTAGTATAAGTGACTCTACAACCAATTAAGTCAAGAAAAAAGTAAACTTCCATGAACAATGTATTTGATACCAAATAGAAATAGTGGTTGCAGTGATCACCTAGTAACTTAAATTTTAACCGGTACTATCGTATATTGGTCCAGATCTTATATCAAGTCTACCATTAAACCCTAAAACCCAAAAAGAAGAGTATAGCATTTTTTTTTGTCGTCGAAGAGTATAGCATTTAACCCTCTCTTCGGCATCTTTTGTCTCTATTTATTATTAAAAAGTTTATTTTAACGACCATGGCTTGACCAATTTTGGTTTAGTTCGTTTATAATTAAATTATATCGTGATATTGTATAATTTTGAAGATAGGAAAATTTGAACCCTAACTGAAATTTAACTATCACCGCATTACATACATCACTTGGTAATTTTAATATGTCAATAATTTCCCGAAAAAGTGTTCTGATTACAAAGATGAAAGTGGACGTTGAGTTAAGAAAAAGAGGGAAATAGCTATAAACATACATATACAGAGGGGCGGATCTACATTAGATAGGGGTGTGGCAAGTGTCCTATGCTGATTTTATCAAATTGTTCTCGTACAAGCAATTAAATAAGTTCATTTAGTTTTTTTTGGTGAGTGCTCTATGACTTGTCCCTTTGTATTAATTTATTATTTAGCTTCTATTTGATTTCTCTGTTTTATTTTAAACTGAATTTTCTACTTTAAATTTTAGATATTACAAAATTTATTATAATCAAATTTATAAGAGAAAACAAAATTTGTGTCTCTTAGATCCGCCCCTGCATATACATGCACATACTGACATACAAAGATAACAAGAAGGCTTCTATTTAATTTCAAAAATATTCTTCTACAATTCATAGTGTGGCGCTCATAAACAAGATTCTTCTACAAAATAAGAAAGAAAAAAAAAAAAAAATTCAAACATAAAAAAAAAACGGAGAAATGTAATTAAAAACTAGTTTGATACGAAATCATTTAAAAAGAAAACTCGGAGATCTGTCACATGAGATGATCTTAGTTGCACGAAACTAAAAGCCCTTAATTTGCTCCTTACAAACACATGTATAGACACACCTACACATATATGTAATGTACGGACGGTGCCCAAGTCGGCGACATCAGGGGTCGAGAGATTCTACGGCGAGGTTAGGCTCACTAGAAGGAGAAAAAGCCAAGAAAATGAGGAGAATCATGAGGAGGAGAGGAAGGAGGAGGAGCGTCGCCGGCGGTGGTGGAAGCGGCGGAAGGAACGGTGGCAGAATCAGAAGAAACAGAGAGAGAAAGAGAAGAACTGCGACGGATCTTGCCGTGATAAAAGAAGTTCCGGTCGAACCCATTGGCTTGGGTGTGACATCAAATCTCAGCCGTTGATCACGTACCCTCATTTTCCATTAGTTTATCAAACAAAACAAAAAAATTAGTTTAGTTTTATATCTTAGATCCTTCTGCCTTAATTTGTCTCTGGCTCTACTTATATAGTGGGCAATTGCCAATTGGGAAAGTTGGAATATATATGAGTGTATGTATATCCTGTATATCTTTTTCAGCGAAAAGTGTGCATCTTTTTCCATAATTACTATCTCCACATTATTTACCAAATTATTTTGTTTTTTTATGAATTTTACATTGAATGGTATTGATGATATTTATGACTTGTTGACAAAATTAATACTGTATAACCCACCAGAAAAAAGTTAAGACTTAAGACTAATTAATTAGGAAGTTTTGGATTTTGCATTAGAGGGATGTAAATGCATGTCAAGAAATGTGCGAAAAAGGGTAATTCCAAAGTGCCGGTTTCAGGTCAGAGCTGTGAGATATGTCCTGATTCAAGTAATCAACTAATTTCACACTCCGCCTTTTTTCCGTGTTTGTTGCTTCAGCCATAACTGTTACTCTTTCTGTTTCCAATTTTAGATTTTCTTTTATCGTTTTACATTTGTTTTTAAATATGTTCAATGGAAAATTATCAACGAATTTCCAGTTGTAACCTTAAAAATACAAATATTATTAATCAAAAAGGAATTAGTTGAGTCTTATCTTATTTGAGAAGTTGTGATGTATAAATAATTGGTATGCCAAACATATTACAATATTTTTTTGTTTGGGTCTAAAACATACTCCCTCTATAACAGAAATGTTGATATTCTGGATTTTTCACATATATTAAGAAAGAACCTTAACTAATCATTTTTCTCTTTTTTTTTGATTAGTTTAATGCACGGTTTGGTTTCCAATATTGGTATTAACACCACTTTATTTTTTATAATTAATGTAGCCTTAAAGACTCATTTTTGGATTAAGAAGAAAAAATGATTAAGAAGAAACAAAAAGAATTCGTATTGTACTTAAACATGAAATTTGACTTTTCACCTCATTTTCCTAAATGTTGTAATTAATTAATCTTGTAAAAAGAAATTTAATTAACTAACCAAGTGACCTTGTAAACAAAAGTGCATTAATTACAATGCAGAACTTCAACTTTTGTGATACAAAAAAATAACCCAGAACATCAATCATTCTGATACAAAGGGAGTATTACAATAGTTTAAGTTGTATGTTAACTGAGGTGGCTAAAAAAATCGTGGCTAATAAAAACCTTTTTGTAAGACTACATTGTACCTACTAATAAGGTCATTTGTAACATGTTTAAATTTAATTTTGTTTATTTCAAAATTAATCTAGCTTCCAAATGTTAGCAAAAATAAAAATAAATAAATTATTTTCATGATTATTATTTGTACTGAAACGTCTAGACGAATAAAACAATTATTTTACTGCAAGCAACGAGAAAAAGGTAGATGCATGAACATCCCAAGCTTTAGCTAGGAGTAGATGTCATAGCTTTGTTGACGGTGACCGGAGGCTGATGTACTTTTCTGTACATTTGTTTTTGTTGTTCCCAAGGAAGTCTCTTCTGCTTTGTCTAAATTCTCCTTCTTGAGAAATTCACAAACTTACATAAAACAATCTAATAAAATAATATTTCATCTGTTTTACCAAGAGTATTATTTTAAAATTTTATTTTTGTTTTATAAAAAATGTTATTTTATATTTTTAATGCATAATTTTGAATAAAAATTTAGTTTTAATCTTATTATTTAATATATTAATTAGACAGAGAAAAATTGTTTAATGTATTAATATGAAATTTTTAAAGTTTTTTTAATATGTGTGAAATGTATCAAAATAAGACTATTTGCGAAACATAAGAAGTAATAGTATAAAATTTTATTATTAATTCTCATTTTCTCCAACCACCAAAATTAAACTATGTGGTAAAATAGAATAATTTCTCAGATTAGGTAGCACCGTAGCAGGAACAACTGATGGAAAATAAATGAAGAGACTAAATAAACGGAATAAACAACAAAATGTAATTATTTATGTATGTCAAATTTACATATACATTCTATTACATGCATAATATGATAATAACATCATATATATTAATATCCATACTTGCAATTTTTTTTTGTATCACTTGTGTTTTATCACAAAAATTGATGGTTTAGTGGTTTTAATTTTTAAGTCTTTTATGTAATTCTTAGTTCAACCGGATACGAATTACATTGTAGGAATTAAAAGTGGACATATGACCACCATTAGACTAAAAGAATAAGAAAGAGCACAAACACAACACATTTTATTTTTGTAAGTACGAAATTTTGCACCTGGACGCTTGCAAAAAACGTCATGAAAAATAAACAATGATGTGTTTTTCCCCCAACAATGATGCGTCTAAAGACAGTAAACGTAATTCACTAACAAGCATATTCAAAATAAAATGAAATTCGTTATAAAAAATAGAGCATTTTCGAATTTAAAGCAAATTCGTGACAATACTAGGTAATATATTCGATCATGTTAATATATTAGACCAAAAAATATTCGATCATGTTAAAATTGTAAGACAGTACAAATAATTTACAAAGAAAGAACATAAAAATTAAATATAGATTTGAACAACTTTTCTGTCGGACGAGTGACACAAAAACCATTTGTAACCATGTCTCTCGTATAAGAAAAATTAGATGCTATTTTTAGTATAAACTTGTGCATGTCTTCTCAACTTAATTATTTATCAAGCAAACTGGGCCGGGATTGTTTCCAATTAAGGCCCAAAATTTGATCATTCACCTGATCTTAGTCCTAATCAACAAAAGGATATGAACATCTACAAAATAATATCGTGGATACGAGAGAAAAAAAAAACTTAAGAATGAAGAGAGCATAGCTATTTGCATAAACAGAGAATGTAAAGAATCAGATCCGACGAACTTCAAACCATCGTCTAAGTGGAGCATTTTATTTGCAAATTCTCACATACATAGCTTCAATAATTAGGACTCAATATTACTGTTACAAGTTACAACTATATACTAATGGCTAATGCTACCTAAAATAAGACACTGTTTGATTATTTTCATATTTAGACCCATATCTTTGGTTTGGAGTTAGCTACGGATTGCACAAAACACATTATACAAAACCTTTAACTCTAAAACAAACCTTTATTTTGACAAAAATAACATATTATACAAAAAAAAACCTTCTTGATTAGGCAGAAGGTTCGTACTATTTCTAAAGAACCTCGAGATTTAAAGAGAGTAACAGAACAAATTACATAATTATTTATTGGATCATGTAAACGACTTTCCACATTTCTCGTACAAATACGACAACCTATCACTTAACTCTTCGGAATTCAAATTGCAATTATCCATCTGAAGATGCAAAGTGTAAAAGAGTCTCTCTCCTTGAGACCTTGAAGATGAAGCATCCAAAAGAACCAATCCATCTTCTTCTACACCTCTCAACACATTCCCAAACGAACACTTCTCAGTCTGTAACGATGAAATTTGGACCATTACTTCGGTCTCACCGAGCCTAGTCGCAGAAACTGTTGATGCATAACTTGTGACCCCTTTCTCTGGCTTACCATTTTGGTCGGTGTAAACGAGATCTCTTTGACCCGAGATTTGAAACGAGAGCTCTTCTTTCTTCTTTACAAGCTTTTTAACTTGCTCTTGCAGCTCTGGTATGTACTTCAAAGCCTGTGAAACTGTTGCTGAAACGCTTAACTTCTTCTGCAAGAAATACACACGATAAAGAACATTACTATATGTGGGCCGATTGTTTTGTTTTGTTTTTCCTCGTTTGCGGCAAATACACACATCTCACTGTTTTAATCAACATCAAAATTGCTAAAGCAAATGGATAAGAAAGTTCTAGAATTTGCAAGAACACATTCAATAACAAAAAAAACCTTAAAATGTTGTCTATTTTTTTTCTGTTGATTGTTTAGCTAGTAAATTTTAATGCAGATAAACGAAGTTTTTTTCTTTCAAATTCTTAATAAGTAAACAAATAAACAAATTCGAATTAATGGTTACCGATTGATCGGTGGCCGGAAGACAATTACGAAGAGATGAGAACATTGCGTTGATCTTCTTGCGACGATCACGCTCGCTCGCGTTGTGATTAAGCTTCTTCATAACGACGGGATTCTTTAACTCTAATATTCTATTTCTCTCCGACGACACATTCTGATGAGCCACCTCAAAGTCCGGCAACGGAAAATCAAGAAACGTGTTGGTTACGTCGTCGTTTTCATATAAGCTACGATCTCCGCAAGGCCAGCCGAAATTTGGAAACAATGGAGGGACAAGTGCACACATTTTGGGTTTAGACACTTAAAGACTCCTTTTCGGTTGGGATTATGCTGGTGAGTTAGTTGGATTATTTATGTCTCACTCATTTATATTTATATCTATACACACGGATACAAAAATAAATAAATGATTCTCTGTTGTATAAATATAAAAGTATATCTATGAGATATAAATTAAAAATTAATACTATAGGGCGAAATGTATGGTCAGGGGTGGACATGCGTTGACACGTGGTTACGCATTTTCTCCCCAAGTAGGAGCATGTTCCAAGGATAACCCGTTGACCTACAAATACATGCATTTTGTTTTTGTTTTGAATGTATACAACTCTATAATGCGAGATAATGATATCAAAGTTTTCTATGGAGATTTAATGCTAATTTTAAGTCATTACACTAATTTGAATCTGGTAATGCGAAAGTATCTACTTTCTCTATTTCATTTTAAAAAATGTTAAAGATTTTTGCAAACATATTCAAAAATCATTTTTTCTAAACTAAAACATAATTTACTACAGTCTTTTTTCTTAAAAAATAATAATTTTATTTTCATAAATATATATGTTTTAGTTTTTATGCAATTTAAATCAAATAATAATGATGAATTCTAAATTTTTTAAAAATAATACTTATAAATAATTAAATTACTATTGGTTTAGAATTATGGAAAATTGTTTAGTAACAAAAAAAATAACGCATATATAATCAAATATTCATATATTTTTAAATTTGTGTGAAAAACTCTATTAATTAAAAACAAAGAATTATCTACCAATAATAAAACAAACTGAAAAATATAAATAGTCACAAAAAATCAATTAATTTTGCATAAAATATTGAGAACATTATTTAATTTGAAAGGAAAAAAAAATCTTTTTTTTGTTAAAGAGGAAAAAAAAATCTACTTAAACATAAAGTGAAACATAGGAAATATAAATATAAACGGAAAAATGTAAATATTCTTTTAATATGATCGGGTGAAGATTTGAATTTACTACTATAATAAACTATACCCTTTTATAAACTATCATACCATTGTATTGATTGATTTGATAGTTGGAAAAAATATGGGACAAAAACTAGTAATTTTTAGTGGAGTTAAAAACTAACAAAATTTAAATAGGATAAATTCGTTATATAATTTTTTATCAACGAATTATATAATAAAAAGTTTTTTTAAATTAGTGCAGTGTAATTAGAATGAAAACGTATTTATAATGCAGCTGGAAGAAAAGAATCAAACGTCTTAATTGTAATTCAAAAACAAGTCAAACGCTGAGAGGGATACACGGGTTTGTTAGACGTGGAATGTTGGAGGCACGTGCAAATCACGTGGAATATGTTAAGGCTTTTCTCCTGATTACAAGCATATTTTATGAAATAAACCAGTAAGCATGTACATAAGCATTTCGTGTTTATTATAATATTTAACAAATGTAGATTTATATTATATAAAATTTAGTAACTACAATTTTTTATAGTGTAGTGGCTAACTTTTTTTATAAACCTCTGCATCATTATTAATTGTATAAAGGTCAACTCCCATCATTTAAGTATAATGGGCCCTAAGATAATTGTTTAACTGGGGAAAATATAAATTAACAAAAATACGATATTTGAGATTTTGGGTCGCTATTTTTAGGGCCATCAAATCAAAAGACCCTGATGGGTTTATTTAATTATAATGGGCCCTAAGATAATTGTTTAACTGGGGAAAATATAAATTAACAATTTCAGGATTTCCACTGACTTCAGCACTCTGTATCTCTAGAATATGCTAGGATTATTTGAAACATAATATTGAAACTTTTGAGTTTTGGTACTGGAGGTAAGTTATGTTGGCGACCAGAGTTTTGAGTTTTGGTACTGGAGGAAAGTTATGTTGGCGACCTGGGATGTTAAATTAGGGTAATTATCCAATGGATACCCTAAATCCTCAAAAAAAATTCAAGCAAAAGAAAACAAAATTTTATTTTTTCGTCAAAAACGTAAAATTACATTTTCCTATACATTACATTATCGAGGTTCAAGTTTGTAACTTTTGCAAGCAAATACCAAAAACAGTATAAGACTTTCCGTTCAGATCAAGAATGATCATGAAACTTTATTGATAATTCATTATACATTCTTCTCTCTGTTTTTTTTTTGTTTTTTAACATAAACAATACATATATGCGTATCACACACGCATTAAACTACAAGAGAAATCAAATGTACAAAAATTCGCGCTGAAAACTGAAGCCCGGACATGTCTGACCATTTCTCTCATATGCTTCGATTCAGATCTTCACTCCTATCCTTTGAACAACCCGTTGAACGAAAAAATAGATTCAGTTAAAGTTATTTATGTTTTTAAACTCTTAATAATTAACAAGCTTTCAAAAGGATGGTCAAGTTTGGTTTCTCCGCTTCATCAACCTTTAATACACACTCACTCCCAAAACGTTTCAGATCATATAAAAAGGATATATGTTGGATATATGTTAGAGATAGAATATGATTGAACCATAATTAAAACCAAAACACTCTTTATTAGAATGAAAGGAAGTAATAACGTAACAAGAGTAAAAACTCCCCAATAAAACTATGTTCTCTCCCTCAGCTTAATCCGATCGAACCTGCAAAGCACTCTTTAGCTTGGATGATTCTTACAATCAGTGGCGGAGCTAGATTTTTTTTTTACCGGGGTCAATATATAAAACACTACAAATGCGAAAACAATACTACAAAGTATATCGTATATAGTTTTTGAACATTTTTTCTTATATCATAAACTTTAAAAATTATTAAAGATTTTTTTTTTGTATTTGTTTGCCATGTTTTAAAAGTAGCTTGTAGTTAAAATATTACAATTATAATTCTTCATTTAATTTAAAAATTTACGTATATATTGTGTAGCGACTTCTTTATAGGTTATTGTCTTATCCATTCTGCATGTTAAGTAGAAATTAACTTGTAACAAAAAAGTAGAAATTAACTTGTAACAAACAAAAAATTAACTTGTACTAGTTATGTAAGTATATATGAAAACACATAAAAACAATTTATAAAAAATTATACAAAGGAGGAAAGTCAAATTTTAAAGAAGAAGCACTCAATAAACTATTATCTGTTATAGAACTTATATAAGGGATATACTGTTTTTTTATTTTAGTTATGAGCCTATTTTTTATGGTCTAGATTGCTAATTTGGATTTGGGTTAGATTTAAAGGCTTCAAATAAATATTTTTAATTGATATAACGTGGATTTGTGTTTGGTTTAGATTTATGGGAGTCGGTAAAAATATTTCAATGGGATCAATAAAACAAAATTTTAAAAACTTATACTAAATAATTAAAATTTATAGGGGTCAGTTGACCCCCTACCCTTCATGTGCCTCCGTCCCTGCTTACAACCGAGACTTAACATGTATATATATTAAAGTGGTAATGGTCCAAAATAGTACAAAATGACAAAAAATTGCTAGAATAGTACAAAGTTTGGAAAAATTATAAAACTAGTATTTTTCAAAAAAAAAAATTGAACTGTTTTGGGTTTAAGGTTGGGTTGTTAGGGTTTAGGGTTTAGTTTTAAGGGTGAAGCCCTAAACTCTAAAAAATATTCTCAAAAAGATTATTTTTAATTACAATTTTCCCATACTTTGTACTATTCTAACAATTAATTTCTCATTTTGTACTATTTCAAAAATTCTCTCTCTATAATAAAACCCTAAAATACAACATAGAAAAGGGAAATAAATAAATAGAAACACTAATGATATAAGGAAATTTAACTAATTATTCGTATCAATATTAAGGCAAAGAGGTTATGCTACTTCTGCTGAAACAGCCAATCAATTAGTGGGCGTGCATATATACCACTAATCATATTGTTAAGTTACATATATATACTCTTTAGTGTACCTTTTCTATTTTTAGTTTTGTTTATATAGAAAAACTACAAATATTAATGTTCTTGAAGAAACAATAATAACCTTTTTCCTTCTCTTAATTAATCTCCAAATTTCCATTCTTCTAGATTCACAAAACTCTAAATTTCCATTCTTCTTAATTATTCTTCTTGATCACCAATGATTTTCCAAAATTTCCATTTTGAAAAAAAAAGTTTCTTTTTCTTTGTACAAAGAACTCAGTTTTCTTTCTTATTTATAGAGGTTGATGAGCAAGACGTAATTGTAAACTTGTAATCACATTCTTTTCCATCATCTTCTCTTCAATTTCCAACTTTTTAGGTTTTTTCAATAGATGGTTCGTTTCTTTTCTTAGCAAACCTATTGAACAATATATAAATATACGACCATACAGATTCAGTGAATTGAAGTGGTTTTTTATTTAATGAAATTACTAAAAGCTTTAGTTTTATTTCATTGTTTGTAGTCGACGAGAATTGTTTTCAAGTATCAAGGTTATAACGAAAAAACCAGGCAGACAGCAGATAGAAGTTTGTCTAATCGTACAGGTACACAACACAACCCAATCGTTATACACTGAACCAGATTTTTATTTTTTTTTCTCGTCGGTGGGCAACAACATACTAAACCAACTTAAACCATTTGTTGTAGATATATATTTAATAATATTACTTTACCAATATATATATATACAGATGTAGATCATTTTAGTTAAGCTTTCAAATTGTGAGCAATGCGTAAGAATGTTTTTTTTTTTTGTTTGGTTAGGATTTCAGCAGGCAGAATTTAATTTAGACCTAGACGTACTAACGGTGACGGGACAAAACATGTTATAACAAAAAAAAAAAACTAAACCGTTCAATGTCAGCTTCATCTTCTTCATAAACAAATCGGAACATAATATTAAAAACCTTTGGTATTGGAACAAAGTTATGTAGGCAACTTTTGGTATTTGTTCATACTTCATACATCGTCGAGGTTCAGGTTTGTAACTTTTATAAGCAAATGTCAAAAACAGTACAAGACTTCTGTTCGGATCAAGAACGATCATGAAGCCTTATTGATCTTTTATTATTATACATTATTTTCTGATTTTTTACATAAACGGCAACATATATCACACACATTATACTACAAAAGAGAAATAAAATGTACAAAACTGCTCACAAAAAAAAAGAGAGCTAAAACTGAAGCCTGATAAAGTCTGAACCATTTCTCTCATATGCTTTGCTTTTCAGACCTTCACTCCTATCCGTTGAGCAACCTGCAGAACAAACAAACAAAAAACACATTCAAATTCGGTTTACCAATGATTTTAATCTCTTGAGAGATCTGAGGAAATCAGAGAGATTCATTTACCTGTTTAAATGAAGTAACTTCACTTCCCCAGAGCCAAGCGTCACAGCCTGCGTCTCTAGCGCCCCATACATCATTCCTACGGTCATCTCCTACATGAACCGCATCCTCAGGATTCACTCCCAACAATTCACAAGCTTTCAAGAAGATGGTTGGGTTTGGTTTCTCCGCTTCAACCTGCGAAACAAATCAACCAAGATCATTTAATACACACTAGCTCCCAAAACGTTTCACATCATCAACCAAAAGATGTAAAGGAAACGAAGTTATATTACTTCTGCTGAAACAGCCACAGCATCAAACCACTCTTCACATCTCAGTGCTCGTAGGAGAGGTCTTAATCGAGTGTCGAAGTTGGACACAATGGCAACTTTTACACCCGCTTCTTTAATAGCCTTGAACACTTTCCCTGCCTCTGGATCACATAGCTTCCACGCCTGGTAAAGCAAAAGGACATAAATATCAAGAGTAAAGAAACAAACTTTAAGGTGTTCCTCAAGCGTATGGAGAGATATAGTAGCGGAGATCAAACCTGTTCTGTAGTAAAATAGCTGTAAAGCTCTTCAAAGTACTGGGAATCGGAACAGCCTGTTGATGCACTCACTATAAATTGCCAGAAAGGTCTAGCGTCGTTTACATATCTGCAAACAAAGGAGTAAAAATTAAGAACATCACACACGGTCCTCACTTCATCACTAGAGTCTTAATCATGATCCATGACGCAGAAACACTAAACATAATGCAATCTGTGTGAAATAAACGAATTGGAAAGCCACACAAGAACATATTGCATAGTGCTTGAAGTAGAAGAAACACGGAAGAGGAAGATGATGATACCTGAGATGAGATCCGCCCCATGGTTTCTGATAAGCTCTTCTGTATCTAGTAAGTATCTCAGCCTCCGAGTACACAACTCCGTACTTCTCTCCAATATTCCTGTATATCTACACAATCAGAACCCCTAACAGAAGTTAGAATTTGCAAATTGAAATCATTCCATCTAAGCTTCTAGAGACAAGCAGAGAGCACATAATACAGCATAAACAAAATTCAAACAATAGCCATCGATCGAATTGCATTGATTAACCGTATCCAGGATCAAACTTCAATCCAATAAACGAACGGGCGTGAGTTTTCAGAGATTTTTCAATCGCAGAGCAAGATAAAAAAGCATGTGAAGCGTTTTTTGTGAAATCGTAAGAAATAAGATATTTGACAGACCTGTGCCGTGGGTTGGGCGGGAACAAGGAGAGTACCAACGGCGTCGACGAGCAAGGCCTTGTGCGTGAACTCACCGTAGAGCGATCTCCTGTAATCTTCGTACTCTTTCAACACACTTCCCAATCCGTAAATACCTTCAGATTCATCCTCCGCCACAACAGCGGAAGATGACGAAGCAGAGGAGATCCAGCGGCTGAGCAATGCTCCGGTTCTCGCGATCCGATCCGAGCCGTGATGAAACCCACCGGAATTGCAGACCCGAGAGTTGCCGGAAATGGAGAAGAAAAGTGTCGCTAACCTCTTGCTTCGTAACGCCATAGCTCTCTCTCTCTCTCTCTGTGATTGTTGTTCCGTTGTCTTCGCCTTCTCTGGGATTATAAGAGAAAGATGGCGTGTGCGGAGATTCTTTAAACAAGTGTGATATTACGAAATCATACCCTTTTCTAAATTATCCGTTTCTCCTAATTTTGCTAGTGTCAATTAAAAAAAAGTGTTACGCTCTTAAATTATAAAATTTAAACCATGTTAATTTTTTTCTTGTATTTTCATCCTGCATTACACAGGATATGAAAGATGGGGATAGGGTTTCAACTATGAAATCAAAGTTCAGGTCCAGTTTTAGTTATATGTTCTTCACAAACAAAAAGAAGAAAATAAAATTTCTTTATCTTTCTTTTAAAAATAAAGTAAGGTAGCTTTATCTATCTTTTTTTTCCTTCAGTCATAATTCTTCAATACAGTTTATTATCATCTCCACAGTTATATAAAAAACAAAAAAAATAAACTTCTTTTAATCCTCCATGTAATTTAGTAGAGTATTTCACATCGAGAAACATGTTGTAATTTATAAAAGACAGTAAGTGGGAAAATCGTTAAGCTAGGTTTGAATAAAACTAATCATTGATTGATAAAAAGAAAAAAAGAGAGGGAAAGTTGGGCCCTGGCCAATTATGTGCCATGCAAAGTAATACAAGGTTACAAATGGAGAAAACGTCTACTTTAGAGGGACCTCTTTGGAATACGTGGCTCAGAAATTCACAAACTGGCCCACATGTTGACAAATATGGGCCACACGATTAAAAGTATAGTTTGGCCCATTTATAGATAATTTCATTGACGACTAGTAACAACCATTCTCCACCATCAGTGTGGCTAAGGGAAATGTTCAAAATTCCACAAAACTTGTAAACCAAAGAAATTTTCCTATGACATTAATATAACTACTTATGCTTGTTTAATGAATTCATGTTACCGTATATGTTGGGATATCAATCCAAGTCTCACATCGGAAGTTTAGACAAATATTATCTAGTATATAAGTAATGTCCAACTCCAATTAGTATGAGGCCTTTTGGGAAGGAGCCCAAGAACAAATCCGTGCGGGCTTTGCCACCTGGGCCCAAAGCGGACAATATCATACTAATGAGAAATTGGACATGAACTTGAAAAAACCCCCACAGTGGTATCAGAGATCGGGTTCAGAAAAAGGTGGACCTGAAGAAGTGGGTATGGGCTGCATGTTCGTTGTGGGAGGGAGAGCCCTCCAGGTGACCTCGCGATTAGGGGTGTCGGTGCCTTGTGTCGAAAGTCTTCCTGACGAAGCAGAAGGTCAGGCGGCGGGTTCCGTTGGTGATTACGGCGGTACAAGATGGATGCCAAGTTTCCCTGGAAGAGAGGCCAAGGGCTTGTGTGGTCCTTGGTTTGAGGGGAGGATTGTTGGGATATCAATCCAAGTCCCACATCGGAAGTTTAGACAAATATTGTCTAGTATATAAGTAATGTCCAACTCCAATTAGTACGAGGCCTTTTGGGAAGGAGCCCAAGAACAAATCCGTGCGGGCTTTGCCACCTGGGCCCAAAACGGACAATATCATACTAATAAGGGAGTTGGACATGGGCTTGAAAAGCCCTACACTATACTCGTATAGTATTACTATTAACTAAGATATTGCATCATAAAAGTTACTACGACTCGATAATATAAAAATTTAAAAGTTGCAATTTGGATTAACTATTATATTATTATAATTTTCTGGGGTGGAGTGTTTATTGTCAAACACTAGTGGAAATACTCATAAAGTGTTTTTGTGAACCCTAGACATTGACCGGTTCCGAGTTTCTTTATCCTCAAGACTTTAAAGTCATTGGAAATATAGCCCAATTGCAATTTGTCACGTATGAATTTAATAGTTTTTAAACTGTATAATGGATATTGAAGAGAACCGAAATCATCTTTTCCTGAGATGAGAAGTTAGCTAGTGAACAGATTGGGGACGTTGTCATCAGAAGATTTGATTATTATCCTTTATTTTTTCATTCTTGGACTGATTTCTCCTCTTAGCTTGGGATGACAAGTCTGAAGATTCTGTACAGGTTGGTTGCTCAAGCAACAATTTTACATGATTTGGAATAAGAGGAATATAGTAAATTGCACAACAACATATTTTCTTCACTGCAAATGATCTTCAAAGTTATTGATCGACTAATTTATAACGCGATTCTGACCCAAAAAAAATGAAAAAAAAATGCAAAAGCTATGGTGACCTAATGCTATGACTAAGATATTTTCCCTAATCGAGATTATAATATAGGTTCTCTTTTGTTTTTATCCTTTCTGACAAGGATTAATAACCTTCTGATTAATTTATTTTGTAAAACATTACAAATTCTCTTATTACTTAATGAAATTCAAATGCATAAAATATTGGATAGATCTACTTGGCAACCGGACACCACCGAATGATCAAAGTTAGCATATTATTATATTATAATGTGGAGAACTGGAGGGTAATGTTATAAAGACTTGAAGTGTTGTGATGACTGTTTTTCTTTTTCCCAGCCAAGACAACAAGTAAATATAATTTGATTTCGGAACATAAGTTTTATTCATCAACTGCATCAGCAAAAAAAAAGGGTTTTTGACATCAACTTCATCAACATTTTTATCATAGTGTTAATATATCTAGAGTGTTTTTGTTCTTTTACCCGCGTCAAATACGATAACATACTACTGTTTTTTCAGGCCAGAAAGCCAATTACTATGTAAATATGGGTTTTAAATAAGGCCCAAAATCCGACAGAGAAAATAATAAGGCCCAAATATGGTTGCCTAAACGTTTTCATTTTCTGTCCATACGTAAGAAACTGAAGATCCCAGTGTGGATCAGTGAGTGAGCTTGAGTATCTAATGCAGTAACATAGTAACGCTTCTAATGGAATATGGCTTGTTAATTTTATCTAAGTAGTTTGCACTTCGATCGGTCCGTCGGTTCATTTTTTGTTTTTGGTAAACAGATCAGTTTTCCAAGTTCAAACTAATTTACGAGTGAAACGTCGGATATTCTTATACCACGAAAATTTCGATTCACATATTTACACTATGATTTCAATTATAATTAGTTGTTATAAATGTTTTAAACTTCAAAATGAGTCATTCAACCACAAGCTGATTAATTCATATTATTTCGTTTCTAACTTTCTTTAATTTTTCTTCATTTCGCGCAGTTCTAATGATTTTACCAAAAGAGGAAGAGTTTGAATTGGAATCCTATGATTGCTTTTGGAATGTATAGAAGGACATTATCCTTTCGAACGGTGGGTTTTCAACTCTAATTAAGAGTTTGGACTTTGTGACAACTATTCCGACACGTGTTATCATCACAGGTCATGTAGAGAGCATGATATTTACACATGGAACCACATAGCAGAGTTTAGCTGACGAACCTTTCGATGCATGTATTGGCTTTCAACGTTCAGCTTTTACTGTGTTTTTGGCCTGAAGCAAGAGCGGGTACTTGACAAATACTATATAGTTTTGACTCTGATCCGATAAATTTTACTTAGATCTTTTTCTATTCGATTGGATTAACCATATTTTAAAATATTAACTGACCTTTTACCTTTTTTTGTCATTAACCTGTGATTATATTAATAAACTAGAATCTAGAATTTAATGTTAATGTAACAATCAACATTTTTTGTTCTTTGCATAGTTTTTAATATGTAATATATAAGATAAAAAAATTGAAAAATAAGAGTGTTACATTACATATCCAGTATATAGAGAACTGGTAAGAAAGTATCCGTCGAAACTGTGATATTTGATTACATATATTGGAGAAAAGAAAAGAAAAATATGAGTGTTTCATAATCTTCACACTAATTAGATTTTCTAAATTACAACCATTCATTACGTTTCTTTTTGTCGACAACTGTATTTTCATAATGATTATCATTACGTTTTCAAACTATTTACTTTACATTTTCAATTAAAAAAGACAAATTTTCATTGTGTTTCTAAATGAAATTGAACTTTTATATTATGTTTTTCAATTGAAATTTTTAAGAATCGTGTTTTCGAAGTGTCTCCGTATTTAAAAAAAAAAAAATCAATCAATTTCAAAACGTTTTCAAAACTAGAAACATGAAAAATAATTTTTGCATATCATGTCGATACGAATTTATTCGCAGAAAATTAATAACACTAATTGTCTCAAACCTAGCCTATTATTTGCAAAAACAACAATTTCTGTATATATATATATATATACATACGTTTTTTTTAGAGGCTTAGCTAGAGCCACGGTTTATGGAAAATACAAAACAAAATTGTTAGAGGCTCAGAGCCATCACAACCAAAACTTAATTACATGAAGGAACTATAAACGTTAGCATCAAAGCTTCTTATAATCTTTCTTAATCAGTTTCTGCGATTATTCTCGATCACATCTATTATCAGTTTAGATAGTTTGCTAACATGATGATTACGTATGCCAGGACCAAATATTTAATCAAGGGAATCAATCAGAACGAATGTGGTCATTGATTTTTTTTTTTTTACATTTTCTATAAAGCGTAAAAATTGTTTTCCCCATAAAATACGCCATTATCTTCCCTCACTCGACGTCTCGACATAATTGACCGTTCTCTTGTCGCCATGCTTTTCCGCCCAACTATAAATAGATGTGATGTGGTCATACACTCTTCACTACCAAAAACATCTTCCCTCACAACAAACCGAACAAGCTAAGTGTTTTGTGTAACGAAATCAAAACATGGGAAGCCTCAAGGCTCTCGCTCTCTTGGCTTTGCTCTTTTCCCTTTCTCTCGCTGTTTTTGCCGACACATCCAACGATGCTACACATGGTATACAACTCTATATTTATAGTTTCCCTTTTTATACTTTCACATAACTGATGATTGAATGTTTAATACATGGCCTCGACGTAAATAACATGTATAAATCACACGTGCATGCAGCTAAGGATGACGTGAAGCCAAGTGAAGCAACCGATGCCATAGAGCCACAACAACGTGGCGGTGGCGGTGGCGGTTGTAGGTACGGATGTTGCGGTGGTTGGATATATGGAAGGTGCAGGTATTGTTGTCGCCAACCACAAGCCGTGGAGGCCGTGGAGACCGAGGCTGTTGAGGCCAACGCTGTAGAGCCTCAGCAACGCGGTTGTAGGTACGGATGTTGTGGTAGCTACGCTTATGGACGGTGCAGTGCTTGTTGCAGCCTTAGTCAGGCCCAGGCCCAGGCCGACGAGGCCGTGGAAGCTGTTGAGCCTCAGCAAAGCTGGCGTGGTGGTTGTAGGTACGGATGTTGCGGACGCTGGCGTTATGGACGGTGCAGCTACTGTTGCAGAAGTCCTCAAGTCGAGGCTGAAGTTGTTGAGCCTCAGCAAGCCGGTAGATGTAGGTACGGGTGTTGCGGACCCTGGCGTTATGGACGGTGCTCCTACTGTTGCAGAAGTCCTCAAGCCGAGGCTGAAGTTGTTGAGCCTCAGCAAGCCAGTAGATGTAGGTACGGTTGCTGCGGAAGCTACGCTTATGGGCAGTGCAGTGCTTGCTGTTCCAAGAAGATGTCTACTGAGGAAGAGAAGAAGAAGGAAGAAGCTAAGCCATGAATTGGCGTGTAACACAAACTCTATGTTTGTTTGCATGAATGCATGGTTTATTACTATTACGTACTTATGTTAAATAAAATAAAAATGGTGCCTAAGAAGGTATCTAGTTCAATAAAAAAAGTCGTAGGTCTATATAAATGTATTTTGTTGTGTAGTGTTTTTCTCGTGGAAATTATAATAATAACAACTGTTATAATATCAAATCGTGCATGGATTGTAATTTTTTATTTTATTTTTCTTTGCAAGAAGTTTTGGATCGAAGCCTATAGTCTCGATGGTCCATAGATAAGAGCGGGTTTAAATCCCCTCCCCGTCGTTGATACTCGAACATGGCACTTTACGCCCTTTCGTTCATAGGGTGTTTCCAGTAGAGCTATAAAGTTTGTGTTCGAGCTATGGATTATAAAATATTTACATTTATAAAGTTATGAAAAAGCATCTACCTCAATAAAAAATATAGGTTTATATAATATTAGATTAGATCCAGCGAAAAATTGTTAAAATCTATTAAAATTGATAATCCTATAATTATAATCTGCTTAATTAAATTCTAAATTAAAATTCAGTTAATTTATCTACAAATTATGTTTTATAATTTATAATTAAAAAATTTGAAATTGATCTATATTTTCCACAAACTTAATAAACAATCATTCCAAAGAAAAAAACATATTATAAATTATAGAGTTTATAGTTTATAGTTTATATTTTGTAGTTTTTGTTTTTTGTTTTTTCTTTTTTAGTAGTTTTTATTTTTAAAAAAACATAATTTATTTTTCTTTTTTAAAATAAATAATTAATTAAAATATATATATTATTGTATTGATATATTTCACGATCTAAAATTAATAATAATATACATCACGATCTAATAAATTATAAATATTTTATATATCATGTTTACGTTGACCCTCAACGTTATATAATAAGATGATATCATGCCAGTAGATTTATTATCCTAAAAATAATGAATACTAACCACTGTTGAGTGTGGACTATTGAATGGCGACTTTATAATATTAATCTTTAGTTATGCATAGATGATAATGATGGAAACGCATATATTTACATTGATTGGTTTTAGATTTTATAAACTCCAGCGAAAGGAGTATTCACCGATCCAACCCATAGAGTTCCGTCTCTCTCCTCCACCTCACTTATGGATATCCACTTATTTCCATTTTTACCCTCGAAGACCTCTGATATCACGCCACTACCCTCGCTCAACCTCACGGCCATCCCGTTTCCTTTGTAGTTGGCCCAATACGAATGCACCTTCATCCAGTCCACCGGCAGGCCCAAGGCGGCGCGTCCTAGCCACGCGTTAGAAACGGCGAATTTTGACAGCTTTGTGTGTTTTGTGTTGACGCCTACCCAGAATCCGCCACGTGGACTCCTCTTTATGTTGTCGGGAAACCCAGGGAGCCGCTCCGCAAAAATCTCGTAGTTCTCGCGAGATTTAGGCGCCGACGTGTCGTTAAGCCAGTAACGTAGGATCCGACACGTGGCAGTCTCGGCCACGAGAAGGTGATCACCGTTTTGGCTCAGAACGACGCCGTTTGGGAACGCTAGGTTGCTTAAAAGAGTGGTCACTTGTTTTGTGTTTGGGTCGTACTTCATCAGTCTACCGGTTCTGTCCCCACTCATCATCACCCCTATATAATTCCTGAAAAAAAACAACTTCAATTAATAATTTACGCTCTTAAACTATATAGTTAAAAAAAAATGATAACTATATATAAATTTTTTTTTTCATTTCAAAAGATATAACAAATACAATACGATATATTTATGCATTTCACCATGTGTATATTCCATATAAGCATGCTATTTTTTATGTTTAATTTGTTTTCAGAGCATGCTTTTTTATTTAAGATGATTAAAAAAAGTTGGCAGAATTATACCTCCGTTGATAAACCGAACTACTATCGGTAAAGTAGATAACTCCGGTCCGTGGATCTATGTCCAATCCGTTGGTAAACTTAAGGGGCTCATCCAGCTGGTGCACCTGGTTGGCTAAACCACCTTCTGGGCCAACTTTAAGAAGGCCCATATAAGCATCGGCTATATAAAGATCACCAGTGGATTTTTCAAAGGCCAGGCCCAATGGTCGTCCGCACACGTGTTCCGTTTGTTGGTGCTCGTGCGGGCCCTCACAACCTTCTCTGCATCATAATTTCCCATTGAAGTGTAAACCCCATCATTTCATAACTATTTTTTTTTTTTGCTATTAAGGCTAACAACGAAGCTGATTTGAATGAGTACTTGTTATTCCATCCGTTTAATTAGTGGTATATTAAGTAGAAGCATTGTTGTACACTTTTATTTTGAATATATTGTAATCTTTGTAAAAAAAATGTATCAAAAAAACATTAAAATCATAAAATGTAGTCCAAAAAAAGTCAATAACACATTTCCTATGTTTTGTTTGTAACCAAAGGGTTCGTTTACTCATTACTCCTAGTAAATAAAAACAGTGCAGCATTTTCTATATTGTTGTGTCATTCATTCTTTAGCTGTCAGCTTTTAATTAAATTTTCACAAACACGCGCGTGAGGAACAGCATGGAGAAAATATTAAAAGGAAATCAAAGAAGCAGTTAAGCTGCGTAGCCAAATATGCATATATAATGCACATGCAATTGAGGTTTTAGAACCCCCCTCAAAATGGGAACTTCACATGCATGCCAGTTAATTTTGCAATTTAAAACAACAAGTTGACCACGCGAAACAAAAGTTTGATGTACATATGCAGAAACAAATGAAGTACCTTTGTTTTTTTTGTCAACAGATTTTATAAAGTACCGTTCATCAGTCAGGAATTCGTAAGTACTAGTTGTATTAATTTGAGATTTTAATCAAATTATCAAAAGATAATTAAACTTGATCAAATGTTGGAATTTCAAAGGATGTAATTTTATTATTCTGATAATTAAATCGATAATTTCGATGGGACAGAAGGAGTTAGTGGATATAAATTGAAGGAGTCAAATCCACACCAAAAAAATCCCAATAAAAGTATAAAAAAAAAACAAAAAGGGTGAGATTATCGGGTACCTTGTTGGGGTGGTGACGGCGAAATCAATCCAACGGCTCTCATTAGCTATCCACTTGACAATTCGACCGTCAGATAAACCGGTGTAAGGACCTTCACCGGAGAAATCGAAGACGAAACTCTCCGGTCCCGAAGCTCCGGTGGTCGGAATCAGACGGAATTCAGGGAAATGAACAGTTAACATGGATTCTCCATGTTTTGGTCTCTCGTCGGAAAATTTGGTGAGGCTAAAGAGAAAGGCAACGGATAATGCCACCACCAAGAAGAGTTTCATCATTTTCCGATTTTTGTTTTTCCACTTATTTTGTGTATCTGGTAAGAGTTATTATGGTTTGTTATATAGAAGGTGTCAGAAATAATAAATAGTTTTTCTTATACATGTCGAATTCGTGTTAAAAAAAACTTAAATATTTTAGCTTGGAATTTAATTTATGTATTATTGTATTGTATTTCTTGGGATTTGTGGATCCAGAATTCCGTTTGTTAGTTTTCTTTTGTCATCATCCATTTGTTAATTTTTTTCTGTTCAAACATTTCCTTCGTAATAGCTTTATTATGAAAGATATATTTCCTTCTTACTAACCAGACAGCCATGATTCCATTCACCAAACCTATTGACAGGATACAAGATTTTGCCGTTTATAGGATGACATTTTAAGGAAATTAAACAAAACATATATTTTAGTCTGCCTCAATTCGTCTATTAATTAGGTTTGACAATTTTTTTTTTTTTTTTTTTTTGTGATACCAGATTTTCTAGACCCAGACTAATCTCCTAAAAGCCCAACGAACCGGTGCACGCCCACAATTTATGAAGTAGAGCATTGGTGGTCAAGTGCACTCGAACCCAAAGAAATAGCACATACTCATCCCGACTAATTTAGCTACTACCACTAGACAAAGAACACTTGGTTAATTTTTTATTTTTCTATAAATAAAACAATAAAAACAAAATAATTACTAAAATCAGATTAACTACTTGTTTTTTTTGAAGTTGTGATTTGCGAGGCACATTACATGTAGATAGTATGATTGCTTTACCAGCGCCGGAAACTGAGGGGTCACATTTACTTGGGCTATCTTCTATACTCTGACTCTCTATATATTTTTCTTCCCATCCAAATCTGCAGATTTGTTGTCTATTTAGTTGGATCAATTTTACAAGTTTGAGCAAAGTATAAATGTTATTCAACAAAACAAAAAATATATATACGGAAATATTATATTTTCCTTACGCAGAAAAATCAAACTCTTAATTAGAAAAAGACGCAACGAGATCATAACCTTTTTATTTTGTAACAAATAATAGATTTTTTTGTTTGACTTTATATTTATATAAATGAAACATAAATGTTTGGATATTAAAAACAGGACAAAGGAAGTTGGAGGAAGTGAAATGACAGGAGAATGGTGCAGTGGGCAGAAGAAACAACGGCATGAGACCCACTCGGCAACCCTATTCGTTGTGTTGCCTTCTGATTTCTGACCATTTTCTTTTTTTCTTTTCTTTTTCATCATCAAACCCATCCAAAGTTTGGATTCCAAACAAACAATTCCAAAAATATCAGCTCCAATTAAAACGAAATAATTCAAAAGAGAACATGTGTCCTCCTCATGTTTACAAATATCCCACTTAATCCTGTCTATGATGGTTAGTGTGGACTGCACAAGGTCGCTCTATAGCCTCACAATTTTTTTCTCAACTAGGGATTGAACCCCGCGCGGCTTATTTTACATTCATGTTTTATAATTTTTTTTATATACACTTATTTTACATTCATGTTTTATAAATTTGTTTATATGCTATTTTTTAAGAAACAATTTTTTTTTATTTCAAATTTTAGTTTAATAGTCGGTTTATAGTTGCATTGTGTGTATATGCGTGTGTTTTGTTATTTCTCCTTATTAGTGTTTGTATATAACAACAGTTTTTTCTTTTAATTATGTTGTTTACATATGTTGAAATATTATTCTTTTTTCATGTGTTTATATGTNGTCCTCCTCATGTTTACAAATATCCCACTTAATCCTGTCTATGATGGTTAGTGTGGTGGACTGCACAAGGTCGCTCTATAGCCTCACAATTTTTTTCTCAATTTTCTTGTGATCGTTTTTTAAAAAATAGATACTTTTATATCGTATTCTCTTGGTCTTTAAGTAATACAAATATTAGAAAAAGAGCTTTTGGCCTTCCAAAATATATTCTCATATAAACGTAATGTCAAACATTAAATAATAAACTGAAACGGAACCGAATCAAGACTACATCGGTTCCAAATCGGTTCTTACAAATTTTAAACATAAAAATTCGACTATTGCTTCATTCAGGATGAAAGTCGATGGTCATGCGAAACCGCCTAGTGTCCTTTTCTACTTTAATTTTATTTTTGTTATATGAATTATTCGCTTTAAATCGTCACTTTTTTTGTTCCATATGTCTCTCTCTGAGCTTGTAGGTAGGATATTATACAAGTTACTTTCCAGGTAACATTATAACCCAAATAAATACTCGAAATATAATCAAATTGAGAAAATAGATCATCGAATTGAAAGGAAAGTAAACCACAAAGAAACCAAGATTTACTTTAACAAACAAACAAAAGAAACCAAGATCACGGTAAATTATATNTGTGCCATACAGTGCCTGATCTGAAACCTACTACGAACTAAAACTAATAATTACGAACCGCTGTACAAAACACGAGTAAACAATATGAAGAGATTAAGCAGAAGAGGAATAACTCCCTAAAAGCCGATGCGGAGAGAATTGTGAGCTTTGCGTTATCCGAAACCAAGTGGTAAGAAAAGTATCACCATGTTGAGCGACTGTAAATGGAAGAGAGGAAGCTTCCCGATCCAAACCGGTCAGATTCGCTCTAATTACTTGGTCTATGTCTCGAATTATAGATGAGAAGGGGCGGGATTCATTCCGATGAAGTCTAGCATTCCTTTGTTTCCATATGTAGTATATAGCCGCTTGTAAGTAGAGTTTGCAAACTAAGGAGATCTTGTGGTTCGTAGAAGATGTGTGCGCCCAAATGAGGATGTCTTCAAAGTTGGAGGGAGGAAACAATTGGGCATTGTTGATGAAGTATTGCCAAATTCCCTGAGAGTAATCACAAGAAAAGAACAGATGGTTTCTATTCTCGATCTCAATCCCACAAAGCAAGCAAGTCGAAGGAACCTGGATACCCCATGAACGCAATCTGTCCCTCGTTGGAAGCCTATCCCGAATCGATACCCAAACCAAGAAAGAAAATCTGGGAATCGCCCCTGCAAACCAAACCGAATTCTTCCAAGGTACGAGAAGAAGAGGCGGGTGGAGAGCCCCCCAAGTAAGTTTAGAAGAGAACCTGGTTGGCGCTGAACCAGCAGAGGTGGACCAAAGAAACACATCCTGATGCGGAGTTAGAACCGGAGGTGAAGGAGAAAGGCAAGCTTTAAGAAGAAAGGCAAGCTTTAAGAAGAAGAGTAATTGGGTGCCTCCCTCTTGGTAAAAGCCAACTCTGATCATCAATAGCCTGAGAAACTGTTGCAAGATAAAAGATGCCCGAGACTCTAGGACCAGCCTCACCCGTTAAGTCGATTAGAGGACCTAAAGAAGTCCAATTATCATGNTTCCAAGGTACGAGAAGAAGAGGCGGGTGGAGAGCCCCCCAAGTAAGTTTAGAAGAGAACCTGGTTGGCGCTGAACCAGCAGAGGTGGACCAAAGAAACACATCCTGATGCGGAGTTAGAACCGGAGGTGAAGGAGAAAGGCAAGCTTTAAGAAGAAAGGCAAGCTTTAAGAAGAAGAGTAATTGGGTGCCTCCCTCTTGGTAAAAGCCAACTCTGATCATCAATAGCCTGAGAAACTGTTGCAAGATAAAAGATGCCCGAGACTCTAGGACCAGCCTCACCCGTTAAGTCGATTAGAGGACCTAAAGAAGTCCAATTATCATGCCAAAACAGCGCTGTGTTTCCCGATCGAACCTGGCAAACAATAAACGGCCGAGCCAGAGGTCTAAGCTTGGTAATTCTTCTCCAAATCCAACTACCAACACCGCTGAAATCTGTCTCCCAAAAGACTCTGTTTCTGATTAGGTGAGCCTTAACCCAAGATACCCAAAGAGAGCCAGCTTCAGCAAAGAGAAGCCAGATCAACTTTAAGCCAAAAACTTTATTCCAATCCAAAAGTCTTCTGAGCCCCAAGCCTCCTTCGACCTTTGGCGTGCAAACTGAGCTCCAGGCAACCTTGGCACTTCTGGCTGAGTTTGGAGCCCCACTCCACAAGAAAGAGTTGCAGATATGTTCCAGCTCTTTAAGACACTTATTTGGTAATGGAAAAACTGCAGACCAGAAGTTGATGGTACTGTTGATTACCGATTGAATCAATTGAAGGCGGCCAGCAAAGGAGAGAAACCGGACTTTCCAAGAAGAGATGCGATTCTTGATCCTGTCTATTAAAGGCTGGTAATCGCAAGGTCTTGGCTTGTGAGGCAGAAGAGGTAAACCCAAATAGCGCACGGGTAACGATCCCTGAGCTAAGCCTAATCTGTCTGCCAAAGATCTTGAGCGCAGGAGGTTGTTCCCGTCAAGATATAAGCAAGTTTTCAGCTTGTTAAGTCCTAGACCCGAGACGGTGTGAAATTCCTGCAAGATTCTTAGGATTTCCTCAAGAGAAGCATCTGATCCATCAAAGAAAAGTAAAACATCATCTGCAAAACTTAGATGGGTGATAATGGGATCAGAGCAGAGAGGATGAAGCCTAAAAATTCTGTCACGGGCTGCCAGGTCAAGTTTTTTTGAAAGGATGTCCATAGCAATGACAAAAAGGTAGGAGGATATCGGATCACCTTGCCTTAACCCTCTTCTTCCCGGGAAATAACCTGCCAATTCTCCATTCACAGCCACAGAGTAAGAGGGGGGTGAGATACATACCCGAATCCATTTGATGAAAATCTCTGGAAGATTGAAAGCCTTTAGGATGTTGAGTATGAATGTCCAATTGAGATTATCAAAAGCCTTTGTGAGATCCACCTTTAGGCATCCTCTAGTAAGTGGCCCGTCTTTGTTAAAGACAGCGACTAGCTCCGAAGCCAATAGAACGTTTTCGCAAAGAAGACGTCCTTTGATGAAGCCTATCTGATTTCTCTGAATAGCCTGAGGAAGAAACATCTTAAGACGAGAGGCCAATATCCGAGAGATAACCTTATAGATGGTATTGCAGCAAGACACAGGTCGAAAGTCAGTCAATTTATCAGCGCCAGTTTCCTTGGGGATTAGAACAATGATTGTTGCATTGATTTGCTTTAGGAGAGAGCCAGAAGAGAAGAATTCCCTGACAGCCTTAATACAATCTGGTCCCACCACACACCAGGAGGAAGTATAGAACTCAGCGGGAAACCCATCAGGCCCAGGAGCTTTCGATTTGGGCAATTCAAAGAACGTATTTTTTATCTCCTCATCAGAAGGCAGCCTTGAAAGAGCAGCGTTCAGATCCTCAGAGCAGCGGAAGGGGTGAATTGCTCTGATTTCCTCCACTGTGCAAGGCGATATGGAGTTATTTGGAGTACCCAATAGCCTTACATAATAGTCAACAGCCATTTCTTTTAATCGAACCGGATTGGAGATCCTCAAGTTATTAGCATCCCTCAAGTAAACTATCGTATTTTTGGCTTTATGTGAAAGAACAGACTTGTGATAAAAACTTGTATTTGCGTCTCCAAGTCTGCACCAGCGAATACGAGACCGTTGTTGGAAGAAAGACTCCTCCGCTGAAGCCAAGAAAGACCAGACATTTCTAGCATTCTGCTCCAGTGTAAACAGATTTGGTGAAGGATCTGTAAGAAGTTGGCGCTGAATCTCTTCAAGATTTTGAAAAGCCTCCTTGGTTTTTGATTGTATATTACCAAAGTTGGTCCTATTCAGTGTGCGACAACCTCCCTTTGCCTCACGGAGTTTCCGGCAAAGCACAAACATTGCAGAACAACCTGGTCCCACCACGAACAAAGAGTCTCTCCAAACATCCAAAACACTTGAAGAAAAGTGGGGATGGGTTGATAAGAAATTATAATATTTGAAGGGGGTATTTTTTTCTTACCACAGATTCTGAAAGGGAGATGATGCAGGGAGCATGATCAGAATCACCAGGAGGATCAAAAATCGCCACTGAATTAGGAAAGCTAGACAACCACTTGTTGTTGATTAGAGCACGATCCAATTTCCTAGTTATTGGATCCTCTGTCCTCCTGTTTGACCAAGTGTGAACAGTGCCTCGAGTGTTGAGATCATATAACCCACTTGACTCCACACAGTCTCTGAATTCTGTCATTCCTTGAAGAGGTAAGTCATAAGGCTGAGTAGAGTAATGCTCTGATGCTGATAATATCTGATTAAAGTCTCCCGCAAAGATCCAAGGAGCACTGACAAAGTGAGAAGAGAGTGAAACCTCAAGAATGTCGCTCCAGAGAGATCTCCTTTCGAAATGAGTGTTACGCGCATATATGAAAATTGCCACAAAAGATTGATTGGTAGCCGGAATCGAAACTCCACAGATCATCAGCTGGTCCGTCTTTTTGAAGGTGATAACCACAATAGACGGATCCCAAACTACCCAGATTCTCCCATTTCTCGCTTCAGGGGAGTAATTATTATCTGCCCTCCAACCTGGAAGAGTGGCCGATAAAACATCAACAAAATTTTCCTGCTTAACTCGTGTTTCCAAAAAGCCTCCGAGTAAAGATTTATTGGCGGTAATCCACCGATTTACTAAAGTTTGACGACGGTAACCATTTAACCCGCGCACGTTCCAAAAAAACATCTTCATATGTTATTTTTAGATGTACATGTTAAGTTGTTAACTCGAGCCCGATTAAATTATTCAGGTTCATAATTTCTTGATTGTGCTATGATAAGAACCACTTCCGTGAGGGATATGCCTTCCATGTTTTCAATTTAAAAATAATATGTATTTAGATATTCTAATCTTTTTGCTTTAAAAGAGAGATTTTTCTAATTTTAAATAACATGATTAAAAATATGGAAAAATAACATTGAATCAAAAAGGGAGCTAGAGGCCCACAGATCTAATCTTGTTGGTTGCTAACTTGCTATGATGGAAAAATATTAGTACTAGTTTTTAAATTGATTTGTTAAAAAAACTGTTAAAATTAATGAATATTCATGATAATGGCTTGTGATTTCTGATGTTTATTTAGTCTTCTATGAAATCAGAAACTGGTGGCAATTAATCTAATTGAACACTCTCGAATAAAGTAACAGTAAAGCAATAAATCAAATGAAGGAATGCCCAAAAAAAATGAACGACATTGTTACTGATGACTTACTTCCAAACGAGATTTGTGTCAAATGTAATTTGTTATATATAGCATTCTGTGTCAAATGTAATTTATTAATAAAACTAGAAATTAACAAAAATAAGATATGGATTTTTTCATACGAAAATAGTTAGATATTTTTGGCTGGTTAATAATAATAGATTTGGAATGACATGTGAAATGTATCATCATGAACGTACATTGTTAGGTATTTGAGTATGGAGAGAAACAATTCCTTCTGCATATGTTTGTTACCGAACTTGGTCAGGCCAATGTCGATTTTATATCCCTAAATTTTTCATATATATGTATATATATATATATATGTTGACAAAATAAGACAAGAAGACAAAAAAAAATTATATAAGATAGGTAATTATTTTTTTCATTTTGTAAGAATTTACAACACATGTGATAGGCAAACAAAACAAGTCTTCCAATCGGGTTCACGTAATCACATTCTCATTTCCAATTTCTTTGTCATGAATCTATTTGCATTTCTAAGTTTTCACACACAATCATTCACTTGCGACCAATCAATCACCAAACATAGACTATTGTACATATTCCAATTCTGGTATTGTGGAACTCTTAAACTATTCTCAACTTCCATTATTTCATATATTTGGTTCAATCCTACTCATGCCTCTAATATTTATTCTCAGGATTATTAATCATGAGGATTAGCAACTCTTGATCATACTACATCGACCTAAACCAAACCAAATCACTCCCATCGATCTTCAATTACTTAACAATTTGATCAAACCATTTCTAATTGATCGAGTTTACTTATGGGTTCGTGAAACCGATCCAGTTTAGGTGAACCGAGAGAGGTCACTGAACAATTAACTTAAGACTTATCAAAAAAAAAAACAATTAACCTTAGAGAACCAAATCAAACCAACAATTAGCTAGGTTCACTAACATTCTCATTTAGCACTAGTTACTTTTAATCAAGACTGAATCAAACTGGATTCCTTACCGGTTTAGAAAGTCAATGCGACTTTAACAAATTTAGCTAAACCGAGGTTGGCCTTTCAAATGTATCCATCTTCCCTACTCCAAATCACGAAACTGAACCTAGAATCATGTTTAGGGTATGGAAAATTGATAAATTGATAAGAGTAAAAACATATAAAAATTGATTCAATCTCTATATATATAAGACTTGTCATCCAAGTCGCAATCATAAGACTATAAGAGACATGGTTTCCATGGATAGAGTAATAACAAAACATAATTCGTCTTTTGTAAGGTCCGTAAGATAGAATCCGTCAAAATCATGGAACACAATGTGAGAAATAAAAAAAAGTTTGTAGAATTTGGAAGAGAAAAAAACTATTTAGGTTCAGAATGAAGTTTTGGATCACAAAAAGACTAATCGAAGAACAGTCAAAGGCGTTGATTCTAGTTTTTGACAGAAAAATTCTCGAAAATTATGAGAATTTCTCAGGCCTTCTCCATCTAGGTTTAGACTTTAAACTAGGTCTGAGATGAAATCACAATCACAAATATTCTAATAGAACTGTTGGGAGTGGTTTTTTTGCTTCCATCGGTGTATAAATTAGTTGAAGTTTTATTTGAACAACCTTATTTTGGAATGTACTTTTATGAATCCCACAAGAAGAAAAAAGTGGGTCCGCTTTTTTAACTGGAAACCCAAATAGTGATTAAGCCCATTAATATCATGTTATGGCCCAACTAAATTCGATAGCCCATGAATTGAAGCAAAGATACTCCACGTTTACATCTACTTTGTCCCGCGCTATGAGCATTGTTATCTCATTT
>PKML01038684.1:177281-201762 GCA_002933935.1 Eutrema yunnanense
AAAATATGATAAATAAACAGCGAGTTCTCAAAAAAAATACCGTCGAAGGTAGATTGATAAATAATACTCTTTGTTTATGTTACCGGTTTATAAAATTATTAGTTTTAAAAAATAGCTCTTTTAGTCTTTTATAATAGTACCTTTTTTTTTTTCTTACGTCAACAATTTTTGAAATTTTGAACTTTAATTTTATTTTATTTATGTACCAGAAAATAGTAACGTAGAATTTAAATGACTTTTCCATTTTTTTTATATTGTATTATCTTGTATAATTATGTGGTCCTCTAATTGATTTTCAACTAGGGGGTGTTATCTAGATAATGCACATAGGATCTTTTGTATTATTTTTCGTCATACAACAATTGTTTTATTCATAATACAAAAGGAGTGGGGAAAAAGATACACACAATTTGGTCTTTGATTCTCCAAATCTCAACTTTCTTCGAAGCATTTTGCCAGTTTATGCTATCCCACTTCATGCATAACTTAGTTTTTCTTTTTCTACATATAAAATTTTAAACTTCCATTTTGCAAGACTAAGTTAGCATGTGGTAAAGATGTGAAGACAAAAACCATCAGATTTAAAACCCTTGTTAAAAAAAAAAAAAAATCCCCTTAGATTTTTATTTCTAGCATTATTACTGTGAAATTCTATGGGTGGTGCTAAAAAACCAAGCAAATTCTTCCGTGTACTTTTAAATTTACCACCACCCTAAAAATGTTTAAACTTTGTTACACCTATCGATAATAACATTGCAAAATTTGATAAAAATAAAAAATCTAGAGAATAAAATGATAGAATTAGCACCCCCAAAAAATATATATATAGAATATAACAAGCGAAAGTTTAATTGAAAACTCGTGAATATACATATTTTTTACTGTTTATCATTAAATTTGACAGGACAAGAGAATTATTGAATGTATCAATAATTTGTGATTTGTAAAACCTTGTTGCATATCAAAATCATTTCAGCATTTTGGACCTTACGAATCAAAAGAATATATCCCACTAAAATTAACTTTTTAGGAAATTAAGTCGACCTATGTTATACATATATATATATATGTGTTTATACACAAAATAATAAAATGTACGTATTTTGTTGTTAGCATTAGTTACGTCAGGAAAAAATCAAATTAGTAAGTGGTGCACTGTGCACATGGTATATGGCAGTTAGGGCCATAACCTCAGCCTGTGTTAAAGTTTTGTCCCCACCACGAAAAAGAGATTTGTGACTTCACGATATGTGTAAAATAATGGCATATATTTTCATTTGTCTATCAATATTCTTAATTTGGAGATAACGCAATATTCTAATCTAATTACATTTTTATGCTCGTTTTGTTTGGTAAGCCGACATTTGTTTAATCACGAATAGTATCTAAATTGTCTTATGTCTATCGCATAATCACGGCTGCATCTCTACGTTTCCCCAATGGAAAGTTATTTAAATTATTCGTAAAGTTAATGATTAGTTCCCAATTATATAATATATGCTTGTTTGTTAAATTGTTAGCACTTTAAGAATAATAAGCATATATCCCAAAAACGGATAGTGGGAATGTAAGGGATGAGAGGCAAATGGACTAATGAGGAAATTAATTTGGATTATTATTCGATTAATCTTGGGGTTATCAGACGCCAATAAACAAAAGATGACTAATCATTGGATTTTTTTAAAAAAACATTATAATTAATATTTAATATAGATTTTTTATAAAAAAAACTGTCACTTTTCTCAAAGAATAAAGAGAGAGATTTACGAAAAGGACACCTAGATCTTAGTTCGATCACATATTAAATTAAGCCAAACAATATTATTAAAACAAAAATTAATAAACTAGTTTGGCTTTACACGATTAATAAATTTGTGGGAGACCTGCATATCATTTTTGATCAAGTACATACATAATTTGGAAACTCACATAGGGTTTCATTTGATTTAGCAAAAATCGGCTTATAGTGTCGTTACTAATTATGGTGATTAGTTGTTTATATAAGCTTTCCCTTGAATGGAAAAATTTAGTGAACTCTTTCGGAACATTATATTTATTACCTCCTTGGGACAATCACGTGGTAATGAGGATCAATTTAAAATCGGAAAAACAAAAAAAAGGAGAGCTAAAAGAGGTTTAAATTAATATTAATAAACGTATTATCGATGATAATAGCAGTGCTTACTCTCTATGATCTAAGCTAAAGCTTCCTTATTGCTCTTTCCCTGCAAACGACAACATTTTCTCTTCTTCACGACGAAGACGACGAGCCGTTTGCGTTTCCGCCGCTATCACTCTCGAATCTCCCGCCACCGCCGCGGTGTATGTCGTGTTCTAAACCGCTTCCACCGCGAACGCCATCATCTTCGGCGTTGTTGTTGTTATTGTTCTCGCCGCCGGGAACGGCGACGCCGTTATCAATACTCTGAACGGCGGTTCCGCCGGAGAATTGGTGGTCGCGGCGGTTGTTGAAGGTGTTTTTGTTATTGTGCATCCAGACCTTGAGGACTCCTTTATCGACTCCGATCTCGCGGCAGAAATCGCGCACCTCGTCCTCGTCGCGCTTCTGAATCTTCCATCCGATTCGATCGGCGAATTCGTGCATCTTCTCTTTCTGATTTTGGCTAAACTTCGTCCTGAATCGCTTCCTCGAACCTGGGGTATGGTGGTGAGCGGAGAGATTGTTGGCGGCGAAGTTGAGATCTGAGAACGGTAAGTTGTTTCCGGCGGTTTTATTGGTACCGGAGAGAGCGAGGAGCATGTAAGAGGAGGAGATAGGCGGCGGAGAAGAGGAATTAGGGCTGCGAGGGAGAGGAGGAGCCGGCGGAGGCGGGTGGTGACGGTGATGAGGCTGGTACTCGATAGCGGCGGTGGTGGAGGATGGAGGTAGAGAAGGTGGTGGAACGGCGGAAGTGAGGGATGAATCGTCGGGGTCGCGGCGGTGGAAGTTACGGTGGCAACCGCATGCGGCACACTTGAGGGAAGTTGGATCGGAAGGTGTGGAGGAAGGAGAAGGCATGAATTCGCCGCAACCGTCGAGCGCGTGACCGCCAATCGCCGCGGCGTGGTTCTTGAGGCATTCTTTGTGCGTGACGGCGATTACGTGGCGGTGGCGTTTGATGATTCCGTTGCTGAAGGAGATGGGTTTGGCTGGTTGGATCCTGGTCGGGGTTTCGGATTCGGGTTCAGGAGATTTAGGAGTCATATCCATTGCTCAAAATTCAAGCATCTATCTATCTATAGCTCTTCAAAATAATCTTGCGAGAAAACTCAAACTCAAACTCGGGTTTAGGTTAAGCTCAAAACAAAATTTTGATATTGAGAAACGAAGAAGATGGATAAAGAGAGCTAATCAACTTTTGGAGATCATCCCTTTGATTGTTTTATTTTTTTAAAAATAACTTTTTGAAGAAGAGGAAGCTGTTATAAGATGATAGTGAATCCGGTGATGAATGTTTGCTAAGACAGAATAAATTAATTAATAGGAGAAATAAAAATTAATAAATATATATACTAAAAATAATCAAAGGATCGATGATTTAACCATGGTTATATGAGTATGGTTAAAAGTGCGAAACGGGGACCCACTATAGGGGAGTGGGGAAATATATAGAGAGTAATAAATGCCTTAAACCTAAAGACAGTCCAATTATAAATTTTCTCATGCATTGTGACATTTCTTGTTTTTTTTTTTTTTTTGGGTCCAAGACATTTCTTGTTTTAACTTGTCTTTTTACCTTTTTTTATTAATATTTGCTCATTCTGTAATTTTAACATTTCATTTACATTGATTACTAATTTAATACAATGTAATCAAACCATACTATTTAATCTTACTTTAGCTTTATAATTTTTTTAAAAAATAAAATAATGATACATTTTTAAAAATGGCAAATGTGTGATTAAAAATGCATTTAGTGATTAAAATAAAGATGAAATGATATATTAAATAAATGAATGGCTAGCATAAAGATGAATGATATATTTAAAAAATGCAAATGTGTGATTAAAACAAAACACAGATGATGATTATATTAATTAGTCGATAAATCTTGTAATTTTCATGTAGTGCTATATCACTAAGACGAAATTTGAATAGAAAATGGCAAAAGAGAATAAAGATAAATTAAGTCCACAAACATAGGTCATCAAAACAATCAATCTGAAACAAGTAGTTTTACTTGTCGTCGTCATGAGAGGGGAAAAATAATAATATAGTTTTGAGTCTTGACTAGTTTTCATTTTTCAACAGGGGTTTTACAAATAGGTTTTGACTCTTGAGTCTTGCGAAATTGAAACGAATTCATGAAGCCAAGCTTAAAATGCGCAGAATATTTACAAGAATATAAAATCTCTGATGTGGAGGATGAAACTACTACTAATGCAACATTGCCTATCTGTTCCCTATACAGTTGGGAAATCTAGACACATTATACAACCAAAAACTAATTTTGATGGGAAATCTAATGCATGATGAGGTTGGATTATGAAATCGCAAATTATTTCCAACGAATGATTGCATCATTGGATTGAGAAACCCAACCTATCGGTAATATACTCTTAATCCGGTTCGCTCACCGTCCATCAGATTTTAATCAATTGGTGCGTGAGATATTAGTCCATATATATATGCACGTCCGATGATAAAATATCTCTCTTTTCTTGTTTGTCAAAATAATAATCAAACCGCTATATATACATTATATATTCGGTGCATAAAATACGTTTTTATTGACATGGCGCAGGAGAATGAGATGTATATCAATGTTGGGGTCTTGGGGAGTACGGATTATTTATGGTAATATAGGTATTGGATTTATAATATACATAACATGCAAAACAATAAATAAGAAAACTTTGTTCAAAAAAAAAAAAAAACAATAAATAAGGAAATACTCATATTCTAATTATAAATTTTGTGTAAATAAATTATAGCATATGATAAAAAAATTGAAAGGAAAAAGTTGATTATTAACTAATACTGCTTTTGATTTATTAATCCAGATAAAAAACGTCTACACTCTTTTTACATATTAGGAGATTTTTTTCTTTTTTTTTCTAGTCATATTGGGATAATTTGATCATGTATATAGATCTTGAGTTTAGTTGCTTATAAGATGTTATGGTGTATATTTTTTTGGCAAAGGTTTTGTCTTTTTGTGTATGTTGATGAGTTAAATCATATTTTTTTTTGTTAAAGAGATGAGTTAAATCATGATGACTTTATATGTAATACGTGTTAAATTTTATAGTTTTTAATTCAAAATCAATTGGTTAGAAATACATTATTTTATATTTAATTTTAGATAGTATTATAGGGCACATCTTATTTTTGATGTGAGATTCATAACATGTATGTTATATAGATATTTAGATTTGATAGTTTTTAGCTGTGATTATTAACTTAGATCGCGACACATATAATATACCATTTGTGTTTATTGCAAAGATCACTATCTTTATTCTTTTCTCTTTTCTCAAATTAGTTTAGGTTGTAAATTAGTGTTTTTGTTTCACATATTTAAAATGAATCTATCTAAACCATATCAAACTTGGTAGTTTTTGGGTCAACTATTTCGATTTGGATTGTATCCTTTTATCCCGATTAAACACTCACAAATTAGTCTAAATCCAACAAGCTGAATGAAATCGAAATTAAAAATACATTGATTTAATTTGCATCCATCACATTTACAATGATACGAATATTCAGGCCAATGATCGACTCTTTGCAAAAGCAAAATTATCATATATTTCAATTTTTGTCTACCAGAGTTTTCACATGATTTCTTCGAACGTCATGATTAATCAGTAGTAGTGGGACGATGCGCGAACCTTAAATGCTATAAAACTTGCCATTCTGCATCGATCGGAATCGGCAGTCCCGCAGAACCGGATTACTTGAGTTATTAAAAAAAAATTCACATCTTATTGTCCGAACATTTTCGCTACTTACAGCTAAACGACACCGGTTCTGGTCGTAACAACACGACTCTCCGAAACTTTTTTACCTTGATTTCCTCGAGGGTTCTTGTGACTTGACTAATCTACCCTCAAGAGATCAGAAGTATTTACGATCAACTCCAGAAGCCGTGTTGTTAGGCTTTAAACCTTCTGTGCGCTTCTTGTCACTAATCCACCAGACACGACCAAAGGTTTTTTTATTTAGTATTTTTTTGTTGAAATGATGATTACTAATGACAATAAATATGGTATCTTTATTATTTAAATACTAGTACTACTTGTCAACAAACTACGTAATCATAATTAACACGCAAAGAATTAAGACTGACACGTACTTGAAAATTCCACGTGTCACTCCATGGCGTCATTAGTATAGTTTAGGAACTCGCCACGTGATTATACGATCCTTGGAAGAACCATCATTCGAATAGTCAAAACCCCCGAAATTTCTTCTAATTTTTCGAACATTTTCAGCAAATACAAAGTTAATATATCTTTCAATAAAAAAATCTAGTGAGATCAAACAAAATACAGGTAAAAATATAAATAAAACCTGGTTGATAAGCAATCAATTTTTATTGCTATTACAGCTCACAAGTTGACCAACTGATGTATTTTAATTATCAGCAAAAAAAAATGTTTAGTTTAAATTGTATGTTGGATAGATGATAAAGACGGAACATAAAAAAATAGTATCCTCTTTTATTTACTTGGGCACAGAATCATGAATTGCATGGTTGGTCCATAATAAAGATAAAGTTTTCTTGGCTTTTTTTTTCGCTTGCATAACCATGTGGTCCTAATCAAACCAAGAACTAATATTCAATGGGATTAACAAGAAAAGGAAACCCTAACTAGTTTTTTTTAATTATATTTTTTTTCAAGAATGTTCCGGTTCGTAGGTTTGTACATCTTCGTAGCGGATCCAAACCGTTCATTACTCTCTTTTGAAAAGTAAATTCCTTTCAACATAGATCGGACTTAGAACCGATTAGACACATAACTAAACTAAACTATTGAACCAACACCCTGTTGGTGAAAGAAAAACAAATCGTATATAGGATTTGGTTGGATAAACCTACAAATTACAAAATGGCAAGTTGATGTCTTTGATCGAGATCAATAGTCAGCATCGAAGCCTTTATTCCTTATACGCTATAATATGCATGATCGCATTAGAAGTTTTTCACTACATTCCAGATAAGTTTGTTTAGAATTAGTAAAAATGACGACAACTCTATTGGAATGGCTTAACTCTCGTCATGTGTTTTGAAGATTCTCTTCGCCTAAAAATATCAGTTTTTTTCTCCTTTGTCGTTCTTAATTTCACGCATTTTTAAAAATGTGGTAGGATTCGTTCATAAATTTTTGTATTTTAAATGTTTTTGTTTTTTTTCGATTTAGCTAACTGAACTTTTGGTTTAATTAAATCATTCAGTTTGAAAATGAGGGGGTTAAATGATGAAAAATACTAGGAGAGATTAGTACAAAGTTTAATGGTCTCATATGTGACCCCTTATATCAATGACCCTATCAACCCAAGAATTGGACTACCAAATCTTTTGTGGGTCCAATAACTGTTCATCACCACACCACCAATTTCATATCTACTGCTAGTCTCTCTTACTGCTTATATCATACTAAATAGAGGCATAATTATTTATTCGTTTTCTTAAGTTTATTTGATAAATGTTTTCACGATAGCATATAAAATATAGATTTTTCTACAATTTTCAATTAAAGAAAAACCCCACCAATCCTCAGTTTTTTTTTTCTTTCTGAAAATTGCTCTTCAATGAATCTCTAGTCACATCACACAAAATTGAAGATGAAAAAAAAAACACACACCAAAGTATCGTACTATTTAAAACGTGTGCATTCATTCGAATTGAGCTTTTATCTGAAAATATGAGGTGGCCTTTCAAATCGTCATAGAAAAGAAACGGAATAATGTAAGAGCCAGTATTCTTGCTGTGTCATGAGCATATTAATCTAGGGGCCTGGTTAATAATTTTGAGTTGAAATTGGGAAAAAATGGAAATATGGTTAAGTTAAGGGATGGGATCTGATGAGTTGTTGGGAAGAACACATGTCTGAGTTGTTTGGGCTTTAAAACCACTTCAAATAATTGTCTGTTTTGTAGGGCACAATGTGTCCTTATATTAGGTGTAATCAAAACTCCTCCAATAGACAACTTGAGTCAAAATTATGATGTCCTGATATTTGGTATTTACTCCCCATAATTCTTAATGGTAAATATCATACCAATAAAAAACCACACTCATAATCTTCAATTATATACATTTTTGTTATCATATTAAGACAAAATTTCCATTTAGTTTATATTTTGTGTAAGAAAAAAATCGAATAATTAAAAAAACTTTAGTTTTAAAATAATAGCAGTGTCCGTGTAGAAAAATGCAAATGCAAATGTGAACTAGTGTGGGTGTGTGACTAATAATAGCGCACAAGAGTAATTCAATATGTCATTCATTTTATACTAAGAGTTTAGGACACTTAAAAATCTCTCTGGGTCCGAATATTTCAATGACTAGATCTTGCAAATCAATAAGTCAGATTCTCCATGATGTATCTACAAGTATTAGAGATCTCACTTTATGTGAATATTATTAGGCTGGTGTTAGTTTACTCGTGGTCTGTAACTAAATTCTTCATTTTCTACAAGATTTCAAATCAAAATCAAAACTAAACATTGCTATCTTCTACCGCCATCTTAAATTTCGACTAATCCAAAATTCTATGATTGAATATGCAATATCTTTGTTTTTGTTTTTATTTTTATTTGTATCATCGGGTGATCTTAAAACGAAACCCAAATTAATCTTTAGAATCTATGGATCACTATATAGAATACTCGAACTCTGGTCCGTAATTGCATAAACGTGACAGCTATCGCTCTTATACAAATAAAATAAGAGAGCCTACTTGACACAGTATGGGCTGGGCCCATTTACCTTTTCTTTTTCCTTTTTCATTCGAATTATTTGGTTTCCCGCTTAAATTTATATACCCATCCGAATCCCTAGGGTCTAAAAAACCAACAAAAAGAAAAGAAATGAGGAAAACAAAATCAAATATTTAATTTCGTTTTTCTATTTCTTTGTCCTCCTCCGGCGAATCGAGCGAATCACCAGAAGTTTACTGTCGAGGAGAAGTGAAAGCCGGTGGAAATTCGCAGTCTGAAACAGGTGTCAACACCGAGTTGACCGGAGAGTGCCGGTGATGGAGGAGGAGGAGCCTATGGGTGAGTTTCGCGGCGAGTCTGAGCCCGACCAGAGGAAATCTGGAACTCCGAGGCTGTACATTAAAGAGCTTGTGATGAGGAACTTCAAATCATATGCTGGTGAACAACGCGTCGGACCTTTCCACAAGGTTAGGGTTTTCCTTTCTTCTATTCATTTTCAAAAAAGTGAAAGCAAAATTTGGCTTTAGGTTATGGGTAGGACGAATTGGAAGCTGATTAGGTTGGGTTTTATCGGGTTTTCTTGAATTTGAGCCTAGTTTCCTCGTCAATTACAGTCTAGCTTTCTGAATACTTTCAATCGCTGATACGAATTACAAAGAAATTTCAATCGAATTTATATGTCGTGATTTTATCACTTTCAAGATGAATTGTCAAAACAGATTTTACTGAATTCCATTATCTGGGCTGTCGTAATTCAGAGTTTTTCTGCGGTGGTTGGACCTAATGGGAGTGGAAAGAGCAATGTGATAGATGCAATGCTGTTTGTATTTGGGAAACGAGCTAAGCAGGTAAATACTCTTGCAGTTTTTCTTAGTGCATCCTATTGCTGAGCATGCCTTAGTTACGCTCTGTTTGAGTAACTTTATGTTTCTTTGCTATCAGATGCGTCTCAACAAAGTGTCAGAACTAATTCACAACTCAACCAATCACCAGAACTTGGATAGTGCTGGAGTTTCTGTACAGTTTGAAGAGATTATTGATCTGGTAAAGTTGTTGTCTGCTTTCCTTTCACTGGAGACCTTGTTATGAGCTATACTGGTTGTCAAAATTTTACTTAAGGCTGCAAGATTTGTTAAAAGACGAACTCTTGATTTTTTTTTTTTTTTTGTGTGTGGGAAACAGAACATTGGTGAATATCTTGCATTTCTGTTTTTAATGTAGCTCTTCGGGAAAGATTCTCAAGTTACAGCTTTTCTGTCTCTGTAATTTTCATCGACTTTGGAAAAGCTTTCTAGTAACGTGCATTGTTATTCTGAATTAACGCAGGAAGATGGTTCATACAAAACTGTTCCTGGAAGTGATTTCATGATTACCCGGGTTGCATTCCGAGATAATTCTTCCAAGTATTACATCAATGAAAGGTCGAGCAATTTCACTGAAGTTACCAAAAAATTGAAGGGGAAAGGAGTAGATCTTGACAACAACCGTTTCCTGATTCTTCAGGTTTCCACTTTAGAGAGACTTCCTATATACCGTTAAATTCACATGTGTCCCCTACTAATATTGTTTCTTGAATGCTGACAGGGGGAGGTAGAACAGATATCACTCATGAAGCCGAAAGCACAAGGTCCTCATGATGAAGGTTTTCTTGAATATCTCGAGGATATTATTGGAACGAACAAATACGTGGAGAAGATCGATGAATTAAATAAGCAGTAAGTGATCCATGCATTCTACAATTTATTTTAAATGACCAATCCCCAAGAATTGCATTTGAGGCGAATTGCTTGAAATGAAAATGCAAACTCACCTGCTTTCTTCTTGTTGCCTATGCATATTTGCTATTTTGTGAACGGGTTCATAATTCACTAGGCACATTATTGTAAGTGGTTCCTGACTTGTTGGATGTTATTTTTATAATTGCAATTGCCTCACTGAAATTTAGGCTTGAAACCCTCAATGATAAGCGGTCTGGAGTTGTACAAATGGTGAAACTAGCAGAGAAAGAAAGAGACAATTTAGAGGTTTGTACACGTTTTCCCTTCTTGTATGTTACCCGGTTTCTGTTGTACTTGTTTTTAAAGTGTTTTTTTTGGAACAGGGTGTGAAGGATGAGGCGGAGACTTACATGCTGAAAGAGCTATCATATCTTAAATGGCAAGAAAAGGCTACAAAAATGGCATATGAAGATACTTTAGCTAAAATTACTGAACAGAAAGAGAGCTTGCAAAGTTTGGAAAATAGTCTACAAAATGAGCGGTAAGCGCTAGTAAATTTTCTTTGAAATATCAAAGCATATGAATTCATTTATTAAAAAAATATCGTAACATTGCTGTTTCAGAGAGAAAATGGATGAGAGTAATAAGGAGTTGAAGGAACTAGAGTCTGTGCATGAAAAACATAAGAAGAGACAAGAGGTTTGTCTGAAATCCAGATGTGTTATGCTCTCATGCTTATGGCTGACGTGCCTAATTTTTGTTTTCTCTTCCTTTGCAATGATTAGGCTCTTGATAATGAACTTAGAGACTGTAAGGAGAAGTTCAAAGAGTTTGAAAGGCAGGACGTAAAGCATAGGGAGGACTTGAAGCACATGAAGCAAAAAATCAAGAAACTCGAGGATAAACTTGAAAAGGTTGGTATTATAAAAGGATAAACTTGTTTATGTCATTATGTGTGCTGTGTGCATATACCTTACCTGTGTTTTTATGCAGGATTCATCCAAAATCAGTGATTTGACAAAGGAGTGTGAGGACTCGAGAAATCTAATACCTAAACTTCAGGAAGATATACCAAAGCTTCAGAAAGTTTTGGTAGATGAGGAGAAGGCATTGGAGGAAATCAAAGAGAAAGCTAAAGGTGTGTTTTCTTTAGGATCTTATACCCAATAATGATGACATTGTTACAATCCCTGGCATCTTCTTTAACAACACTGCAGTAAACAGGACTTGGAATTAGCAACTTGTTAAACATGCTAGTACCCATCTATAATGATTAGCTATGTGCTCAAGATAAGCTTGTTCAGTTGATTCTTCTGTCAATTTTGTTTCAGTTGAAACTGAAGGTTACCGGTCTGAGCTTACAAAAATTCGTGCTGAATTAGAACCTTGGGAAAAAGATCTAATTGTGCACAGGGGAAAGCTTGATGTTGCATCATCCGAAAGCGAACTCTTGAGCAAGAAGGTACATCCTTATAGTAATACCGATTTGCTTGGCGTCAAGAACATATTCATCTTCAAAAGAATTTCCAGAAAGATTTTAATTAGTTAACTCCAGCTGTTTTTAAAAGAGTTTTCTTGCTATATTGAAATCTTTCAATGCTTGCCGGAGCTGCTTTCTGTCTGAAAGTTTCAAAATACTGTTGGACAACTGTTTTGTTACCCGTTTGAACATTACCATTTGTTTTATTCTAGCACGAAGCTTCTCTGAAAGCCTTCACAGATGCTCAGAAACAGCTTTCTGATATATCAACGAGAAAAGAAGAAAAAGCTGCAGCAACTACCTCTATGAAAGCTGATATAGAGAAGAAGAAACTTGAAGCAATGGAAGCTCGAAAAGTGGAAGAGGTACTTTTCTCAGGATTGTTTTATTTGCAGCTTGGATTTAAAACTGAGAATCTGCTTTAACTACTGCAGGAATCACTTAGAGAACAAGAAACACTTATTCCACAAGAGCAGGCAGCCAGAGAAAAAGTTGCTGAGCTAAATTCAGCAATGAATTCTGAGAAGAGTCAGGGTGATGTTTTGAAGGCAGTTTTACGAGCGAAGGAGAACAATCAAATTGAAGGAATATATGGAAGGATGGGGGACTTAGGTGCCATTGATGGTGAGTATATTGGCCTATCTTCTAGTAGAAACCTAGCTCTGTCATTTAGTATTGCAGACTGTTATTTTCTCCCTGTAGTATATGATGTGAATTTTTAATTGACAATATTTTTCAAGTGAAATAATTTTTAGATGAAAATTCACAGTTGCTTGCCTTAATGATTTTAAATGTTATACAACAAAGCTATCAATTACTGACATTGGTTGTCCCTTGCAGCGAAATACGATGTCGCCGTATCAACTGCTTGCAGTGGCCTTGATTACATTGTTGTGGAAACAACTTCTGCAGCACAGGCATGTGTTGAGCTGCTGCGGAAGGGAAATTTTGGCGTTGCAACGTTTATGATACTGGTATTGCATACCAATTTCTGTCTATACGCTTTGGATCTTACCACACTGGCCATTTTCTTAAAAATGCTAATTTGAAACAGAAGAATCGTAATACAAGGATCTTTAGATCTGTGATACTTAGTTAGTCTTAGTAAATTATTATATTTTAATTAGTAAGTTGGGAGCTTGTTATGGTGGATTTGAATCGGCAAATCAAATGCAATCGGTAGTGCTCTGAGTATATTCTCAAGTGGACTGAATCCAAAGCTTTATATTCTTTCGCCTAGTAGATTCTAGTTACCCCTCATGCAAATAAAGAGTGAACATTGCTTCTACAATATTCATTTTTGCAGGAGAAACAAACCCATTATTTACATAGATTGAAGGAGAAAGTGAAGACACCAGAGGATGTTCCGCGTCTCTTTGATCTGATTAGAGTTAAGGATGAAAGGATGAAACTTGCATTCTATGCAGCCGTGGGAAACACTGTCGTGGCAAAGGATCTTGATCAGGTATATTATGTTTGCTCATTAAGACTGGCTCAGTAACAAAAATCATTAACTGACATTAATAAATATGAAACCCAAGATGAGTTATACCTCCGAAAATACAAAGTTTCTGTGGACTCAAAGCTGAACTATTAGATACAATTTGTTTTGGTTATTAGGCAACACGTATTGCATATGGTGGGAACAAAGAATTTGGAAGAGTTGTGACTCTTGAAGGCGCTCTCTTCGAAAAATCTGGTACCATGAGTGGAGGGGGAGGCAAGCCACGTGGGGGAAGAATGGGAACCTCTATTCGAGCCACTGGTGTGTCTGGTGAAGTTGTTGCTAATGCAGAAAAAGAGCTCTCCAAAATTGTTGACATGTTAAGCAACATCCGTGAAAAGATTGGCAATGCTGTGAGACAATATCGAGCTGCAGAAAACGAAATCTCTCGCCTGGAGATGGAACTGGCGAAAAGCCAAAGAGAGGTACTATCTTCTGTGATTTTATCAGTGTAGCCGTCCCTCTTGAGATATATGATCACGTTGCCTTAAATGCATTTCTTTTTTCTATCTTTTAGATCGAAAGTCTCAATTCAGAGCATAATTACCTCGAAAAACAACTAGCTTCCCTGGAAGCTGCATCTCAGCCAAAGACAGATGAGATAGAGAGGCTTAAAGAGCTCAAGAAAATTATCTCCAAAGAAGAAAAAGAGATTGAAAAACTTGAGAAGGGTTCTAAACAGCTGAAGGATAAAGTGCGTAGCATCAGTAATTCTTTTATAAGTTTTGTGGCAAATCCGCCTTCCTATCTGTTTTAGGTCTAACCAGCGATGTTTATGAAAATCTTAGGTGCTTTTTCCCTGGGAGCTTAGATCAGTAAAATGCATAATATATAGAACTGAGTGGTGTTTCTTATTTTAGGCTTTAGAGCTGCAAACCAACATAGAGAACGCTGGTGGGGAAAAACTGAAAGGACAAAAGGCAAAGGTTGAGAAGATTCAGACTGTAAGTTTTCCTTTGCTCTTAGCATGCTGTTAGGGAACTCACAGTTGAGTGTGTCCTAATTTATGTTGCACATGTTCAGGACATTGACAAAAATAACACAGAGATCAATCGGTGTAATGTTCAAATAGAAACAAACCAGAAAATGATAAAGAAGTTGACAAAGGGGATTGAAGAGGGGACTCGAGAGAAAGAAAGGCTAGAGGGTGAGAAGGAAAAGTTGCTAAGCGTTTTCAAAACTATAGAACAAAGAGCATTTGCGATCCAAGAGACATATAAAGAAACACAGAAGGTTTTAACTGTTCTTATCTCTTTTATCTAGATACTATTTGGATAAGAGTCATAGAGCAGTCCTTTCTTTTTCTTTTTGTTGTTCAGTTGATTGATGAACATAAAGACGTGCTGAGTGGAGCAAAGTCCAATTATGAGAAGCTGAAAAAGTCTGTGGATGAGTTGAAGGCATCTAGGGTAACAAACAACTGAATCCTTCTCTTTCTTGCTAGTTGCTCTGTTAATTTGCGTGCTTTTCATCATCTAATACTTTAGTCGAACACAGGTCGATGCAGAATTCAGAGCCCAAGATATGAAAAAGAAATACAATGAATTAGAATTGAAAGAGAAGGGCTACAAGAAGAAACTCAACGACTTGCAGATTGCACTCACAAAGCATATGGAACAGTACGTATGGTGAACCCCCCATCCATGATACCTACCTCATCTGCATCTCAAATTCATCATTTTTCCATTGCAGAATTCAGAAAGATCTTGTTGATCCGGATAAGCTTCAAGCAACATTGATGGATAATAATTTAAACGAAGCCTGTGATCTAAAAAGGGCTCTTGAAATGGCTGCCTTACTGGAGGCTCAGCTGAAAGAGTTGAATCCAAATCTTGACTCAATCGCCGAGTAAGAATTTAGTTGTTTTATCCTGCGTAATCCAATCGACACGTGTTTCTCTAGCTTTCTTGATAGTCTGCTCTAATTACTTAAAGGTATCGGAGCAAAGTGGAACTTTACAATGGGAGGGTAGACGAACTTAACTCTGTAACCCAAGAACGTGATGACATAAGAAAGCAGCATGATGAATTGAGAAAGAGAAGGTATTCCACACTTCTAATTCTTCTCCGTATTTATATCTGTTGCCCTTTTGTTCTCGGTCTCATGAAGCTAACTTGGATGACTATGAATTCATTTCAGGTTGGATGATTTTATGGCAGGATTTAACACAATATCGTTAAAACTGAAAGAAATGTATCAGGTTAGTTTACCTTTTGAAAATTGTTTTCAACTCCATAAGCTTGGCAAATAACAATAGGTTGTATAATGAAGATATCCAGAAATGATAAGAAAACTTACAGGGCCATGAATTATGATGTCTTTCTATGAATGCTGAGCTGCTTTGCAAATCTTTCAACTTGAGCAATACCCATTTTCCTTCGCCTATCTCATACATTTTATCTGTTTCCCTGATAAATTTTACCGATATGATGCTGCAGATGATCACTCTCGGGGGTGATGCAGAGCTTGAGTTGGTAGACTCGCTGGACCCTTTTTCAGAAGGTGTGGTTTTCAGTGTGAGGCCTCCCAAGAAGAGCTGGAAAAACATTGCAAACTTGTCGGGTGGTGAAAAGGTCTTCCCCAAAACAAACAAACATCGTTACATTTTATTTCACCAGTCTGTCCCTGAACTCTCTTAAAAGACTTCTCTATCTCTTACTTACAGACACTTAGCTCACTCGCACTTGTCTTTGCACTCCATCACTACAAGCCTACACCGCTTTACGTCATGGACGAAATCGACGCCGCTCTCGGTAACACTTGCATTCCCCCATTGTGATTTAATTTGCCAAACTCACTTGATCCCTGAAAAAAAGTTTCACTCTTTATTTCACCAGACTTCAAAAACGTATCAATCGTTGGACATTACGTGAAGGACCGTACTAAAGACGCTCAGTTCATTATCATCAGGTCAGTTCAATCTCCTAATTTATTCCAACAGAGATGATACAAATCAGTTCTTGAACCTGATTGCCTTGTAATGGTAACTATGTATTATAACTATAAAAGTAAAAGAGGTTTTGAGATTTAATATATGAAAATGGTGCAGTCTGAGGAACAACATGTTTGAGCTAGCAGATAGATTGGTGGGAATCTACAAAACAGATAACTGTACAAAGAGCATTACAATCAACCCTGGAAGCTTTGCAGTTTGCCAGAAAACGTCTGCTTAAGTCTACCAAATGATCCTCTCTCTACATTAACCACTTCTGCAACTAGTATAAGCTTAATTGTATTGTAATTGTTTCCTTGTGTGGGGTTTTCTACTGTTTTGTGACTTTGGAATTGTTTATTTTATTTTATTTTTAAAACATTAACCATGTTATAAGTCATAACATCAACATCAAGAATGTTTATTATAAGTATTGGTTAGTAGGCCTACTTGTAGACCCCTGTCCATTTGCATAATTCTTTGTATTTTCTATGATATATGACTTACCCGGATTAGTCAGATGCACCCAACAAGAAATGCTTATTTCAAAGACATAGCACAAATGGCTCCCTTCTCATTTCTTTATTCAAATAAATTAACCTGTATAATTACTGGGTTACAAGATGATATTACAAAAGAGATTGTTAAAACAAAATTGTGGAATTTAATTTTTAATGTATTTATACTAAAAAAACCCATATAAAATTAACACTAGAACTTAATGATAACCTAATTAGATAAAAGACAATTTTGTTGATTGTGTTAGATCTATCAGATTCATCTCAAAATTTACTAAAGGTATTGGATGTTTTTGTTTTCAAATAAATATAATATTAAATTTCTTTTTACATGTATGCATTGCAAGCAGAAGGAGTTCTTGCATGTACGTACATTTTATGAAAACATGGTTTGTGTACTACTACTTTATAAAAACTGGAAAAATAAATAACACTTTGTGTACTGTTCACGCGTTGACTTTCCAGTTGTACCCCTGTACAGTACTGTATACGGACCAATAACAATAATGGACAAAATCGTTTTTTCAACAGAAAAATTGTTAGTTATTTTTTCAGAATTTGAAAAGTGTTAGAACACAAATTATGTTTTGATTAAGTGACACTTGATGCAATACTACAAAGCAAATGATAAGTAAAATTAATGGTAACAAACTTGCATACAACACAATAATGTTAACAAACAGTACAAATACAAAATACAACTTCATTCTTTGTGTTCTGTTCCCAACTCACAAAGCTCTTATTGCCCTTTGAAGTGAAGTGAGGCACTTTTATTTGCAGTAGATGATTATATAAAGAGAAACGATTCTACAAATCTTGATTGGAAACAACAAGACATAAGATAGATAGATAAAGGCAGACAGATTCTTCAAGCTGCGGGAGGATCTTCGTGTACGAATTTCTCAAACTCTTCCCTTGTTCTCCCATCAGGATTCTTCTTCCATTCAATGAATTTCTTCGATGCCTCAATGAATTTCTCCATATGAAGCCGCTTCCATTCCTACCAAATTTACACAAGTGTTTTGCCAAAAACCATTAAGCAACATAATAAACTTAGAAGACTGATTAGGTTTTGATGAATCAAGAAGTTAGGAAAAAAATGATTTCAACCTCGAAATCCCATTCCCCATACAGGTCAGGATCATCCTTGTTGGCCCATACGTAGGTTTCCACTTGCATCTTCTCGGATGTGTCCTGCATAAAATGGAGATTAAAAGCTTCAATCTTTAAGCAATCTCAGGATCAGCAAAAAGATCATTAGAGATGATATGAAGTGTGGAACTTACAGTCAATACAACTTCAACAGTCTTCCTCACGTATTCATCTCCTTCAATCATATCTAAATTCTCTAGCTGAGAATCTGTTATTCCAGTAAGTATCTGCACCAAACATCAACCCTTTTTTTTAGCTTTTGAGATCAAGAATTAAAATATCACAGAAAAAATGAGAAATTCAAATTTGGGAAAGTTCTTAAACTTGTGCAGACATTAACATCAAACCAGAGATAAACCGCAACACAATGTTCACAAAAACTTTCAGAAGTTGAAATGAATTAAAACAAGATATCCTCTAATATCCCTAATTATGGAAGAAGGAATCGAATACATGTAAGCACAAGAGATGGAATCAAGAACCTTTCCGTTGATAACTCCGTTGTTCTCAGAAGGAGAAATACATGGATGCAAACGTCCTTTGATTCTATACAGATGACTGCAAAAAACAAAACCCCAGAAATCAGATTTAATCAATCTAAGCAAAAAAAGGAAGAAGATCGGAGATGTGAAGAAAGACTTACAAGCCGTGGAGTTGGGCGGAGACGGTGACGGGAGTGCATTCGAGGATCAAACCGACGACGGCTGGCTCCTGGAAACTGCCGTAGACGAAGACATTGTGCGACGGAGATTGATCAGAAGTAGTCATCGTCTTCCTCTGAAATTGAGTTATGAGGGAGAGAATGAGTTAGTGCTCTGTTTATTTATTCCCCTCTGATCATCTCGTAGCGTAGCGTAGATTTGTTTCTTTCCAAATTTGTAATAAGAGTCACTGTCATAGGCTGTTACTCATCGATTATTGGCTTAATGTATGAACCTAATATTTTGACTTTTTTTTGTTGCTTATTATACAAATTATACATCGTGGAGTTTCTATGGCCTTGAATGCAATAGTGTGAATAACACGGTTCTACGTAGGATACCGAAGAATCATCTTTGTTCTCCATTCAAAGTTGAAGTTTATCGTAATGGGTTTTTTGTATTAAAATAATAAAACAATTAAAATACAGTTTGCGTTTTACTTTTTTTGTGAGTAAAATTTAACTTCCACCATATCATATTGGAGTGGATCATTGCGGTTTTTTTTTTCTTTTAATTTTTAAAAATGTGAAAAAACTTTATATAAGTAACTCAAGCCCGCAAAGTATCTAAATTTTATTTTAGATGTGTTTCAAAATGTTTTTGACATTTCTTTATTCAAATACATGTTACGTACTAGGTCTGGACAAATTACCCGGAACCAAAGAACCGAACTGAACCAAACCGAAATAGGAGACACCGAAACGGAACCGACATAAATACTCTCATGGATCTTAGACTCATATATCCAAAGAACCGAAACCGAACCGAAAACCGAATGGATACCCAAAATATCTGAAATACAACTATATACCTAAAAAATGTTAGTTATATTTAAATTTGAAACAACCAAACTATCCAAAATTATAATTATAAACCGGATATATTAGTTATGTTTATACCAAAATATCTGAAATACCCGAAAGATCTAATAATCCTTAGTTATATTTGTCAAAATTAAACATTTGTTTTCAAAATTGAACCAAATTTCATTAAAATTAAACCATTTTTTTAATAGTTTTTTTTCTGGTATTTTCGGGTAGTTCGTGCAAAAGTAACGATCCGAACCGAGTATATGAATACCCAGGCCTGCGGCTGCTACATACCACTTTTTATCCGTTTTTCCATTCAACCATATATTTTGGACCGCCTGATCCGCATTTGTACCGCCTGATCCGCTTGAACCGCTTGATCTGCACAACCTGATCCGTTTTCTCCATTCAGAGCTTATATATGTTAAATCATGTCTGGTCTTAATTGGTAAACAAATTATACACACTAGATTCTAATGTTAATGCCCGCCCGAAATAATGTTTTCTATATGTTAATTTTGTTTATCACTTAATTGCTCTTGATTGACTGACTATTTGGCAACATGTTTATGAGACATGTTTGCCAATACCTTTAATGAGACATGTTTGCCAATAAAAAGTGCATATGTTTAATAGTACATATATTCTGTTTTTAATAAAAGATTGATATTTATATCACTTAGATTTAATTTTAAATTATATCAGATTTGAGATTTGTTTTTGGAATCATCTCATTCATTTAGAAGGATTGTTTTTCTGATTTATGGATAATTTGTGTCAATTTTGGAAACATCAAATTTTGTTTATCATTATTCAAATAATCTAGTAATTTATCAGAACCATTCGTACATACAAAGTAAGACGTTATTCAGAAGAAACAAAGTTGTTTGTGATGCTCCGTCTTCCAAGTATAACGAAGAGTACTTGCTAACACAATTGAGAGATCGGACTTCATATTTGCAGTGGTTATGGTGAGTATCATAATTGACATAAGAAAAGTATCTCTTAGGATTTACTATATTGGAAGGACTACCTATCTCCTGCGTCATATTGATGTTATGCATATTGAGAGACAACACAATTTTGAATGTCCAAACAAAAACAAAGGATATCACGTTTGGATCTGCCTATGTAAGCGAGAGGAGTTGCATAGAATGGATACGGCAAAGCTCATGTTTCTATATTCAGATTAGATGCATGATGTGGACGGAGTTCTTCAAGCAAATCTTCCTTGATAGCATAAATATATTCTTCACGGTTATCCTTTCCCAATCTTGTTGCATCATATATTTGAATATCCAGTTTCGTGCCTTTGTTATGTCATCTACTTATATTATTTTATTTTATTTGGAGATCTAGTCATTTACTTCTTGATATTACGGTCTGATATGTATCTCTTTGTTGTTCAGTGATACTTTTGTAAATTCCAAGTGGAATTTTTTAAATTCTTGTTTAATGTTCCCATCTTCATTGTGACCTGTGAAGTGCATGTTCCCATCTTCATTGACTTTTGTCCATCTCTATAATATCATTTAAGAAGACATTTTTAAAAATGAACTTTGTTTTGTAAGTTATTACATGAAATGTCATTACACATAACAAAAAATAATTGAAATAGGAAATGATATAATAGTCTTTTAAAATTATTGATTAGAATATAGAAATTATATATTTTACATCAAAGAGGTTATTTATTATTTAATTATTTTTAATACTATATATTTTAAAATAATAATCAATTCATATATATTCAAAGAAAACAAATCTATTCAAAATCTTACTATATTTTTCATTATAATTTATTATATTTTATTTTAATATCTATCAAAACAAAAATTAAAAAATATTTTACTAATTTTATAAAAAGTTAGACACAATAAAACTATTTTTTTTTAAAGAGTTCGTAGACTAATCACAAAAACTATAGTCATTTAACGGTGCATATTAAAGTTAAGTTGTTAAGATTATAAGTTTTTACGGGTTAGCCCGAATAATATTTTATTTCAATGCAAAACGGGTTAAATAGACAAATTATTACAAATTGACAGATTTATCCATAATCATTAGTTAGCTATATTGTAAAATTCAGATAAAACAATTTTCTTAAATTTCAAAACAATTTATTTTTAAAAAATTATTCATAGCGCAGGTTAAATCCTAGTATCTAATAAAAAGGGAACATGAAATCAATGGAAAAATTAAACCATTAAAACATCAACCGAATTTCACTATCATTTAAAATAAAAGTATTCAACATTAAACCATGAAACTAGTTTTCGACTTTCTGCTGTCAACAAAATTAACAAAGATATGTAATTTAATAAACAAAACCAATTCTAATTATTTATCATAATTAAAAATCCAAAAAATCAAAAAGAAAAGAAAATGCAAAAAAGAAAGATATTACTCTCGCCGGTTTTTTCTCTCTCTCGTCGAGTTTTCTCTCGGCAATTGCAAGGACATTCGCCGGTTCTCCTGCCGGCACTTCGGCGGTTGTCTCTCCATCTCCCACTCGCCATTGGTTCTCTCTCTCAATCTCGCTGGATCTAACGCTGGAACAACGCCAAGCAAACCATCGATTTCCATTAATTCCGGTTTAGGGAATCTCCAACGCCAAGCAAACCATCAAATTTGGTTTATTTTTGGTCAAGAACAGTCACAGAGAATATCTCCTTTAATTCATGCGACAAGTCCACAACACCTCCATCGTTTTCTTTCCCAATCACAATCAAAAAATCGATTTGGGATAAAATTGATAAGGGAGATCGAAAAGAATGGTAGATCGAACATGCATATTTGGGATAAAATCGATTTGAAGAAGAAGAAGATGATGAATATAAGAACTTGAGCTTGCGAATTTGTCTTAAGTTCTTGATCGGTTCTTAAATTGGAGAATTAGTTGTGAGGATTCTTTTACTTGGTTTAATTTATCGGATCGGAAGAGGAGAAAAGATGGTCGTAGAAAAGGAAGTGGAGGATTTCACGAAGAGACATAACTTAAGGAGGAAGAAACTTTTTTTTTTTTTTAATTTTCTTTTGTTTTTGATTGTTTGGATTTTTTTAATTATGATATATAATAAAATAATAGTTAAAATTGATTTTTTTTATTAAAAAAAAAATTTAAAAGCCTTGTCATCACATTTTCAGGAATTTGAATAGCTCCGTTATTTTTTTTTCAAGGTGGAAACTCAGAAGCTAGTTCAATGGTTTAATGTGTCAGAATTCTCACTTTAATGGTTCAAAGTGAAAGTGAAATTCTGTTTATGGTTAAAGTGTTAGTGACTTCTATTTTGAAGATTAAAAATGCGATTTTTCCCAAAATCAATTAAAAAAGCAATACAAAGTCGTTCGACCCAAAAAAAAAAAAACAGTACATACTCGAAAACAATAACTAACGACTTTCTATAACAAGAATATAAAAAGACCTTAGCTCATTAACAAAAATAGTTACATCTTATTATATAAAGCTGGGTCTCTTGACGTGAGCGTGACACGTAGGATAATTATCAATCACGAGATTATGACATTTGTCACGGTTGTTAATTTAGATCTTGACATGTGTCAATTTAATTAAAAAAGTAAAAACGAATTAAAGTAAATATTAAAAATGTTAAACTAAAAAAAAACAATATTATTAAAAGTAAATTAAAGTAAATATTAAAAAAGTGTAAAGTAAAAAAAGCAATCTTACCAAAAAAAACAAGTATAAGTAAGGAAAACTTATAATAAAGGAAAGTGACAAAAATAAAGTGATAAAAGGAAACTTAAAAGTTTATAATCTACAACCACGATCAAACTTAAAAAAAAAAATTATAAATATACTATAAACTTAAAAGGAAAATTATTAATATACGATTTAAAATCGATTCCTAATCTTAAAAAGTAAATGAAAAAGTAGTTATTTTTATATTAAGAAAAAATAAACAAAATTATAAATAAAAGCCAAAGTTAAAAAAAAAATATATTTTTAGTTTAGAATAAATAAATTAATCAATATATTACAATCCTAAAAAGAAAAGGAATAAAAACTAAATTTTATATATATAAAAAACATATTTCAGTTTAAAATAAGGAAATTAAACAATAGATTACAATCTTAAAAAGCTAAAGTTTTAAAAAAGGAAAGAACAATTAGTAATTCTTAAAAAAACCACAAACTTAAAATGGAATACAATCTTAAAAAGAAAATGAATTCTCATTCCCCACCTCTAGATAACCAAATTGATAGCTTCTCAATTTCACATTCATAATTTGAAAATGTAAAGTTACTAATATATATCATATTATATAAAATTGGATATCTTAATGTGAGTGTGACACGTAGGATAATTCTCACTCACGAGATCATGACATTTGCCACGGTTAATTTAGATCTTGAATGTTTCAGTTTAATTTAAAAAACAAATTAATTAAAGTAAATATTAATCAAATTAGTTTTAATTTATATTTTATCCTAAAAAACAAGATTAATATAGTAAGGAAAAAATATTTCGTAGTTTCCATTTAGATTAAGAAAAGTAATCATAAAAGAAAAAGAATTTTAATTTCTCACATCTATATAAACCACAATTTGGTAGTATATCAATTACACCAAAAAGAAATAAAATTCTAATAATCGTATCCACAACTATTTACTGCATCTATTCACCAAATTTTTCTTTCAATGTATATATTTATTTTATCGTAAACTTTGTTTCCCTAAATTTATGTATAAGATATTTTCACGGGTGATCTAATTTTATTTTCCATTTTATCGTCTTTCATTTTTTTCATGGGT
>PKML01038684.1:203351-232488 GCA_002933935.1 Eutrema yunnanense
AAACTCTTAAAAAAAATAGTTTTCTTGTGTCTAACTTTTTATAAAATTAGTAAAATATTTTTTTAATTTTTGTTTTGTTATATATTCAAATAAATTATAGTGAAAAATATAGCAAGATTTTAAATTGATTTTTTTTATTTGATTATATATGAATTGATTATTATTTTAAAATATATAGTATTAAAAATAATTAAAAAATTAAATAATAAATAACCTTTTTAATGCAAAATATATATTTTCCATATTCTAATCAATAATTTTAAAAGACTATTATATCATTTCCTATTTCAGTTATTCTTTATTATTTGTAATGACATTTTATGTAATAACTTACAAAACAAAGTTTATTTTTTAAAATATCTTCTTAAATAATATTATAGAGATGTATTCCAAAAATACATATATCTAATTCAATATATGTTTTATAGCTATTTATAGAAGTTTAATGATATTAAATCAATATGATCAATAGCGAAAACTGTAATGTAAAATACAATTTTTTTTAAAGTTGATTTTGAAGGTACACCATTGGAAAAAAATACCCTCAAACTTCAAAATTTGCTAAACTTAAAATATGAAATATCTCGGAGATGCTGTTAATCAAATGTTGATTGATGGCATTAGAAATGATAAAACAATATACTTACATACAACTCAATGTTCATAATAGATACAAAATATTGTCTTTGTGTTCCAAACTGACACAATACTTGCATACAACTCAAAGTTCATAATAGATACAAATATTGTCTTTGTGTTCCAATCTGACAAAGCCTCTTGTAATCTTATTGCCTTTGAAGTGAGACCATTTTATTTGGAGTAAAAGATAGATAGAAGGCAGACAAATTCTTCAAGCTGCGGGAGGATCTTCGTGTACGAATTTCTCAAAATCTTCCCTTGTTCTCCCATCAGGATTCTTCTTCCATTCAATGAATTTCTTCGACGCCTCAATGAACCTCTCCATGTGAAGCCGCTTCCATTCCTACCAAACCAAATCAAACCCACACAAGTGTTTTGCCAAAACCATTAAGCAACATAACTTAGAAAGACTAATTAGTTTTTGATGAATTAAGTAGTTAGAAAGAAAAAAACTTATGTGAATGAATGAATGAATTCAACCTCGAAATCCCATTCTCCATACATGTCAGGATCATCCTTGTTGGCCCATATTAAAGCTTGCACTTGCATCTTCTCAGATGTGTCCTGCATTAATGGGAGATTAAAGCTTCAATCTTGAAGCAGTCTTCAATGACCATAGTGATGTGATGAGAGATGATGAAGTGTGAGCTTACAGTCAATACAACCTCAACAGTCTTCCTCTCGTATTCAGCTCCTTGAATCAAATCCAAATTCTCCAACTGAGCATCTGTTAATCCAGTTAGTACCTGCACCAACCATCACCAGTTGCAGATAAACCAGAACACAATGTTCACAACTTGAGAAACTAAAACCACTTAATCCGCAACTAAACAAGACATAACATCTAATACTCTCAAAAGAAAAACCTCAATTTATTGATTGAAAACCTAATGCCATAATTGCAGAGAGCCAGGGATTATACAAGGAAAACGACTTCTTAGTTTCAATTATTTTTCCTCCCAAAAAAGAAGAAGAAATCAAAAACCTTGCCGTTGACTAAACCGGTCTCAGAAGGAACAACACATGGATGCAAGCGTCCTTTGAGTCGATACAGATGACTGCAAAAAAAGAAGAAGCAAAAACCGAGAAATCGGATTTCATCAATCTCCACGAGATCTAAAGCAAAAAGGAAGATCGGAGATGTAAAAGAAAGGTACAAGCCGTGGAGTTGGGCGGAGACGATGACCGGAGTGCATTCGAGGATCAAACTCACAACGGCTGGCTCCTGGAAACTGCCGTAGACGAAGACGTTGTGCGACGGAGATTGATCAGAACTAGTCATCGTTTACCACTGAAATTGATTTGGTTTAGTTTGATTTTCAGGTTGACTTAAAAGTGCTCTGTATCATCATCATCATCTCGTAAGCTAACTTAACTTATTTGTTTTCTTCCTTCGTTTCTTCATATTTTAATACTTAATAATCAGACGTTAGTAACCCGGAACGAAGCGGATATACGAGTTTTTCAAGGTATCCGGATCCGTATCCGCCGGATAATCAATTTCATTATTCGAATCCGGATCCGAAAGCTCCGGATATCTGGATTCTGAATATCCGTTGAAAAACTATATCGGCGGATATCCAGATCCCATCCGGCCTATTTTTACAGCACCCGAAGATTTTTAAAATCTGAAACACATTCATGAATCAAAAATACTAAACAAAAAATATGATGAACACAAAATTACATTTACATACATCAAGTAGCTACAGATTTAACAAATAAGAAAAAATTCGAGTGATGTATCTTCAAGTCTTTGTACCATCATCTTCAAATCAGAGCCGCCGATTAAAAGCCTACAACTCGGCTCAATTTCCCAGAGCTTTTGGCCGCACTCACGGTTTCAAGTGAAAAAAGAGGCAGATATATGACGGCGACTTTTAACGGAGAAAGGCGGCGAAGGTTGGAGCTTAGGTTGATGCACTAGGAGCGAAGGTGGTGGTGAAACCGGCGAGAATCTCCGTCGTCGCAGTGATTCCGAGGATGAGGAGAATCGTAATGGATTTAAGAAAAAACGAAACGATAGTACCAGTGAAAGAAAAGTGAAGGATAAGGGATGGAGGATGGAGGGTGGCGATCGATTTGGAGATCTAGGGTTTTTTGGATTTGATTATGCTCGTGAGTATCTAGGAGGAATAGACAAAGTCATTTTGATTGGGTCCGGACATTAGTGTATATTGGGTTTTAGCTAAATGGGTTTGGTTCAGATTAAAAAAAAAATTATGTAATGTATATAACCCGGATAACGGATATCCGGCACTCAATTTACTTATTATCCGGATCCGGATCCGATCCTCCTGAATATCCAAAAATTCGGAGTGAATCGGTACGGATCCCGGATTGGATCTTGGATCTCGGATTCTGGATAATAATTCCAGCCCTACACGTTAGGCCTAAATCTAATCACACAGTGCCAGCTTATTATTTTATTTTATAAATGCTATAAAAATCTATAACAAAAAGTACGAGAATTTACCATAGAGCCGTGTACTACTGTGAACAGTCGTTTAGACCGATCTCTATCAGTCAAAGTCAAAACCATTTGGATTTTCAACACAATATGACTTTTTGGATACAGATCAGATTTGTCTGATTGATACACCCTTACTTAATAAGAGACCAAACACACTAAATGCTTCTTCTTTTTATTTTTCTTATCTCAAAGACATTAGAAATGATAAAACAACAATTACATACTACAGACTCAATGTTTTTATTTGTTCAAACACATACAACTCAATAATGTTCACAGACAAATACACCATCTTCTTTGTGTTCCCAACTCACAAAGCCTTTTTATTTCCTCTGAAGTGAGACCCTTTTTATTTGGAGTAAAAGACAGACAAATTCTTCAAGCTGCAGGAGGATCTTCGTGCACGAATTTGGCAAACTCTTCCCTTGTTCTCCCATCCGGATTCTTCTTCCATTCGATGAATTTCTTCGACGCCTCTATGAATTTCTCCATATGAAGCCTCTTCCATTCCTACCAAATGTTTCGCCAAAACCATTAATTTAAGGAACATAACTTGAAAGAACCTATTAGTTTTTGACGATTATTAGGAGACTCGTGAGCGAATGATTTCAACCAACCTCGAAATCCCATTCTCCATACATGTCAGGATCATCCTTGTTGGCCCATATAAAGGCTTCCACTTGCATCTTCTCGGATGTGTCCTGCATAAATTAAAGCTTCAATCTTTAAGCAATCTCAGGATCAGCAAAAAGATCATTAGAGATGATATGAAGTGTGGAACTTACAGTCAATACAACTTCAACAGTCTTCCTCACGTATTCATCTCCTTCAATCATATCTAAATTCTCTAGCTGAGAATCTGTTAATCCTGTTAGTACCTGCACCAAACAATCAAAACCTTTTTTCTTTGATCAAAGAATTGAAATCTCATAGAGAAAAATAATGCAAATTTCATTTAAAACTGAATGTTCGAATGAACCAAATTAAGCTTTATTTAAACAGAGAAAGATATGAGATATTCAAACCTTGCCGTTAATTACTCCGATCTCAGAAGGAGCAATACAGGGATGCAAACGTCCTTTGAGTCTGTACCGGTGACTGCCAAAAACAAAACCCATAAATAATCAATCTCAACGAAATCTCAGCAAAAAAAGAAGAAGAAGAAGAACGGAGATGTGAAGAAAGACTTACAAGCCGTGGAGTTGAGCGGAGACGATGACCGGAGTGCATTCGAGGATCAAACCGACGACGGCTGGTTCCTGGAAACTGCCATAGACGAAGACGTTGTGCGACGGAGATTGATCAGAACTAGTCATCGTCTTCCTCTGAAATTGGTTTGAAAAGTGTGTGTGAGAGAGATGACTTAGTAGTTCTCTGTTTATAACCTCGTGTCGGCTTAGACAAAAAAAAATAACCTCGTGTCGTAGCCTACTTTCTTTGAATTGTTCTTCCTTATTTTGACAATGAGAGTGGATCCTTTTTCTATTTTTCTTGTCATTGTCAACAATTATAATTTTTGTTTTCGTCATTAACAAATGCATACCCATTTCTTGATGATTATATTACTTTGGAGTTTGGAGTGACCCACTTGTTTAGCAGATTCAAAATTTAATATATATTTTTTTTGTTTGGGATCAATTAAAATAGTCAAATTGATTTTGTAGTGTACGAAGCAAAAACAACAATATATGAAATGTTGTCATTGGCGTCAAATCTTAAATTACAATAAACGTAGGCCGCCAAGAAAATAAAAATTAAAACGCATGGTGTATGATTGTACATTATTGTGACATGAATGTATTTGTCACTGTCTTACTTTTCACTTCGACTTCTTCCTTTGTTTCTTCATTCAAATATCAAATGACCGACATATATACAGGGGGTATTCAATCTGCCGTTAAGTAGTTTGTATTAAAATCACAAATTTTATGTTATTTAAATATAAATTTTATTTTTTTTAAAAAAAATCTCATGTTATTGAACTAATGATTTGAATGAACTTTTAAATCAATTGTTATTGGAAATATTTGAAATAGTAGATTTTAGGAAACTTTTTGGTAGATTTTCTTAGTTAAAAAAATAAAAATCATATGGTTTTATATGAGATTTCATAAAATTTTAAAAACAAAGCATAACAATATACTTAATTCACTCAAATCATCTAAAAATCCACTAAAACTCAAATCTTTCTCAATCCTCTTAAATATTAGATTGAATACATCCTCAAAGTTCATTTTCCTAAATGATTCTTTAAATAATAATATAGAGATTTGATGAGTAGTTAGATGGGATGACAACATTTCGGAGACAAATTAAGTAAATACCAATGTGATGTATATATTTAACTGTTACGGGAAACGTAATTCTTTCTTGTAACATGATATTTTTTTCTGATAAATGCATTTCTTCAAGTATTTTGACACTACTTGAAAGCAATATGTCACAATTTTCATAAAATTATTGCCATTAATTGCACTCTAATTTGAATATTTGATCCGTCTAAATATATAGATTGATGAAGAGAAACGCGGACGAACAAAAAACTTGGCGTCAAAATAGAGCAAAATGAGAGAGCCTCCGATGCTATTCTCTCGCGACCTTAAAACAATCCACCATTTTCTCTTACTCACCCCTTAAATTTAGACATTTTAAGCATCTATATAAACCCCATTTCTCCCAGAAACTAAAATCATCAAAAACAAAAAACAAAAAAAAAATACTAAAAAAAGGAAAAAAAAAAAATGGCAAGAATTTCACAAGGGATATGTCTGATGATGTTAGTAGTAGCATCAAGTGTGATTTATGAAGCGCAAGGGACGTTCTTGCTAAGGAGGTACCTGAGGAAGAATTTCCCAAGAAAGTGCAACGAATTCACGCCTTACGCTAACAAGGGTATGATCATATTCGTGAACAACCTGGAAACTAGCTGTCCTGCGACTGCTGAGTTCAAAAATTTCTTTGCAAAGTTCAAGGCTTACATGTCCTTCATCGACACCGCATCGGCGTCAAAAAACATTGACGTCGAGATAACAACACAATGCGATGGGCTCTTCAAGGCCATGTCTGCATTGAATGGTGGTGCAGTCGGAAAATCAGTAAGTCCTCCTCATATACCCTAACATTCATATTCGTAAGAAAAAACTGTATTTATTTTTAAAATTGCTTCCAACGTACAGGAGGGTGCAGGGAGTTTCAGAGTTGCCATGATTTCTATGGGAAAGACTTTGATTGAGCAGAAGAAGAGAGCAGTGATGATGACGCTTGCTCAAAAGAAAAGCCTGGTCATGGCTATGGTGAACTGGACTAAAATGATCGCTACATTCGTGAAGACGGCCTCTGAGAAGAAAGGAAAGACAATCGATATCAGATCTTTCGAACTTGACGTCGATGTTAATGACAAATCTATCATAGGTGCAACTGCTAGTGCAAGTGCTAGTGCTAGTGCAAGTGGAAGCACCCAAACTGCATCCTCAACTAAAGCTGGAGCTGTTTCCGGTAGCGGAAGTGTCTCTTCCAAGACAAAAGAAACCAGCGGTGGAAGCACCAAAAATGCATCCTCAACTAAAACCAAAACCGCAAGTTCTGGCAGCGGTTCGACCTCCACCAAAACCGCAAGTTCTGGCAGCGGTTCGACCTCCACCAAAACAGGAAGCGGAATCACTTACAAAGACACTACAGGTGGGTATTCGGGCAGTCCCACAAGCAGCCCTTCTGTAAAAGGAAGCGCGGCTGCTAGAGGAAGTGCTTCTTCCACTAAGAAAGAATCCGCCACCGGAAGCGCAGGTGCTAGCGGAAGTGCTTCTTCCACCAAGAAAGAATCCAGCGGAAGTGCTTCTTCTACCAAGAAAGAATCCGCCACCGGAAGCGCAGGTGCTAGCGGAAGTGCTTCTTCCACCAAGAAAGAATCCGCCGTCGAAGGTGCTTCTTCCACCAAGAAACAATCCAGCGGAAGTGCTTCTTCCACCACCGGAAGTGCTTCTTCCACCAAGAAACAATCCAGCGGAAGTGCTTCTTCCACCACCGGAAGCGCAGCTGCTTCTTCCACCACCGGAAGCACATCAGTGAAACAAGTCGAGACTGAGACTTCCAAAGAAGCAATGTCATTCATAATGGAGCTCGAGAAGAAGTACTCAGGAAAGGCAGAACTCAAGGTCTTCTTCGAGAAACTCAAGGCCTCCATGACTGCCTCCGCAACGATTTCTTCCAAAACCTCAAAAGACTATGTTGCTATGACAAGATCAGCCACTGGTAAACTATCTGAAGCGATGACTTTTGTTGGTTCGAGGGCGGCTACCAAATCAGCAAAGGTGCGTGCGTAACAAGAAATTAATATTCTTTGCAAACTCTCTAATCTCTGATTCCTTTTATTAAAATTAACACTTTGCTTAATTGTGGTGCGATAGATGAAGAGCAACATCGAAACCGCCCAAGAGAAATTAATTAGGACTCTCAAGGAACTACAAGATATCAACAGCAAAATCGTGAGCGAGAAGACAGTGACATCGACACAACAAACAGAGATTAAGCAGACAATCACAAAGTGGGAACAAGTCACAACCCAGTTTGTTGAGACTTGGGCTTCTTCAAGTTCATCTTCATCTTCATCTTCCTCTTCGTCTCAGCAGAGCAGTGCTTCGTCTCAGCAGGGCAGCATGGGGATGGTCAAGAACAATTGATGAGTTCAAAGGCAAAGCTGCACCAATACGCCCAAAAATCAGCAAGAAAGACAAACCAGTAATGCATGCCAAAACAATATAATTAGTAGCTAAGTAATAGATTTTTTCTATTGTAAATAAAACTAATTAAGATCGGTCTAGGCTAGCAATGTCTACCTATAGACCGACGTATGCAAGTAATAACTCTGTAAAAACAATACAGATAGACTGTAACCGCTCTGTATGTTAATATACAGAAGTGAGTGATACCTAATAGTATATTTAAATTGTAATCATCATTTTTTTTCAGTTCAGTTAGACTATAGGATGATGTTGTACAAAACTACAACAATAATACAAATCGCTTTGGTAGTCATTGTCACATCTTTTTTTTTTAAGCTATACTACCTCCGTTTCATATGAGTTGTCGTTCTAGGTTGTAATATGTAAATTAAGAAAACAATTCAATTTTCTGTTTTACCTCTCATTAATGTATTATATACTATGATTGCACTCATTAATAAACTAAATGAGTAGGGAGAAAATTAGAAATATTATCAAACATTTGCATTGAAATTCTAAAACGATAACTAATATGAAACAAAATTTAAGCTTTAAAACGACAACTAATATGAAACGGAGGGAGTAATAAAGATCGGGTTATTGAATTATAAGAGAAATAAACATTTAACAATATTTTATAACTGTGCATCTGCATAAGAAGAAACTAATCTAGCAATTAACTCTTAACTCAAAGATCTCAGAAATCAGAATTAGCCAGAAAAAATAGTTCCATAATAACACAAACAAAATCAAATAGAAGACTCAGATTCAAGTTTCAACACACAAACACATTATTCAAAAACACTCTTTACTTAATTACTCCTCCTCTTCTGCCAAAGATTAGCAGCCAGGAAACAACAAATTTATGTCTGTTCAAGAATATCATCAGACGATAATAATGGTTCTACAACATCCTCTTTTCTCTTCCCATTTGGATTCTTGTTCCATTCCAACACTTTCCTAAACGCATCCACGAATTCATCCGCATGAATCACTCTCCATTCCTACAAAAGCCCACATTAACCCATCTGTATGGTGTCGGTAGCTCAGCCGGCATACCACCGGTTAGAGACTAACTTAATTAGCTCTGGTCCCGGTTCGAGGAAATTATGGACCTCGGTCCGGAAATCTTTAAATATTGAAAAGAAAAACTATAAAACCAACCTCGAAGTCCCATTCTCCATACATAGTAGGATCATCTTTATTGACCCAAACATAAGTTTCCACTTTCATCTTCTCTGAATTGTCCTGCGTGTCATCAGAATCCTCCAAATCTCAAGAACAAACTACTCGCATTAGATTGTGATCTGAGACAAAGATATTGTTCCAACACTTACCGTCCTTACAACTTCAACTGTTACCCTCTCATAATCACTACCTTCGATGACATCGAAGTTGTTTAGCTCAGCATCGGATACTCCCGTTATTACCTTTCACCATAATAATAAAAAACAAAACTTTTTCAAACCCCCCAATTCGATAGCATCCCAATACAGATCAAAGAGATCGAATCAAACCAATCCGTTGACTTTCGCTGACTCAAAGGGGACAATACAGGGATAAGAACGTCCTCTGAGTTTATACCTGTGGCTGCAAAAACCCAGAAAATCGGAGTTAATCTCCTATCGGAGAGAGAGAGAGAGAGAGAGAGAGAGAGAGAGATGGAGGAAGAAAGAGAGCGTACTAGCCATGGAGAAGGGCGGGAACGGTATCGGCGGAGCGGTCAAGGATCACGGCGGCGACGGAGGGTTCCAGAATGCTGCCGTAAACGAAGACGTTATGAGGCGGAGCATCAGAGCTACTCATCTTTCTTCCTCTGATTTGACAAAATGGCAATAGTGAAACTAGATGATGATTGAGATTTCTGAATTTCTTTTAAGAGCACCTGAGTCCTGAGAAAATAATGGACTCCTTTTAAACTTTTACAAACTTTTTTTTTTTTTTGTCGTCTTCTTTTAAAAACTTTAATCATTCACTTCTTTCTTTTTTGGTTATTGTATATAGTGACATAATATAAAATATATATATATATTTTTTTTATTTTTTTCTTTATTTCACAAAAAAGAAATATCGAATATAGTTCATAAATCATTTTTTACGTTTCACAAAACTATAACAGCATGTGTGATGTGTTTTACTTCGTATATAGGGGTAATTCGGGACTTGCTACACACCCGACTAATTTTCATAGATCAAAGAAAATCATGTTAAATTCACTCTGGCCAAGATAACTCGAACCCAAATGGAATAAATCCACATAGACATTTTTTACCACTGGGCCAAAACAACTTGGTTATGGTTCTTGTTTCTTTGACAGTTTATTGTCGAAATTGATACGTAGAAGAAGATATATTAATGAAACAACACCCACTAATAATAATCAAAACTTTCAAACACTACTAACTATTTCTCGAATTGCAATGTAAGTGCCTAAAACTCCGATCGGAACACTCATCACCACTATACCAAACAACATTACAGTCTCACACCCAAATTTCTTGTAATTTCCAGAGATCTTCAAGTAGCATAAGCAAGGCAGGAGAATAGAAACCGTTACGCTAAGTAATGCTCCAACAAGCGACATCATATAACCAAAGAAGGGAAGTGTCTCAGCGATGACCACACTACTTGTTATGAAGAATGTACTTATCAAGAGATGTAAGTATGTTTTTTTGGCGTACCGTGAAGGAAACCAATCTTTTATAGTGTTCACCGTTGGCGTGATCATCAACGCGTATTTAGCTATGGGGTTTACGAGGGTTGTGTATATTGCCACCTTTGAACTCGTCTTATGAATTGGTAGATTCAATGTTATTTGCGATAATGTATGTGATCCATACATTAGGTAGCCCAAAACCGCCATTGATGTGTAACCTATGGTGCATAATACAAAACATATAACTAGGACCTGCCAAAAAAAAGAAGAAGATGAAATTATGCAAGTGGTCATGGATTTTTTCGGTTAATGATAGAAATTAATGACTTACATTGTTGAACTGGTGTTTGCTTTTCATAGAAGAATACAAAGTGGGCAAAACCGGATGCGCACCATAGCAGAAAGCATACAAGCTCAAAGCTGTAGGGATTCCACTCAAATTGATCAACTTTCCCTTTTGACGAAACCCAATTCCATCAAATGCTCCAGCCCAAGTTATCGATCCAAGAGTCATGGTCGTAGCTAAAACGCCGCTCATGGAAACATAAGACAAGACGCTTAGATTATCCCACCATAGAGTTGGCATGATGACTAGAGCGACAGTCGCCATGAAAGATTGTTTCCCATTCAATCTCAACCCGATCATTCTGATGTTAAACCCCGGGAAAAGATTGTGAAGATTGTCGCCTTCGAGGATCAAGAAACCCGTGGTGACTAGGTAGAGTTCTAGGTGCATGAAGAGTGACACAATGAGTCTTCCTGTTCTGCCAAACGCACGTTCTCCGATATCCGGATATGTTTTAATGCTGCGATCCGCATTCATACATTTTGTAATGAGTAAAGATGTGTAGAAAGCTGTTGCGGCTAGGAGTAACAGAAGTGAAAGACTCAACCATCCTCCACGAGCTAGTGAATATGGTACCGACAAGATTCCAACTCCTAATACAATTCAAATTATACGTACCGTGATTAATTACTATATGTTACAAAGACGGCTAAATTAAACCAAGCCGGAAAAATTAACCTGAAAGAGCATTGAGTGCGTTGAAACAGGTCTTAAAGAAAGAGGAAGATCCGCCATTGTCATTTTGTTTCTCGTGGTTATCTTCTTCCATTGATGATGACACCTAATAGAAAGAAAAAGTATTGGAAATAATAATAATAATATATAGTATTTGTTTTATTATTATAAAAGTATAATTATTTGATGAAAAGAAAGTAATCAATATGGTTAGATTTCATCAAAAGCGAAAGCAACAGAACTTACGTGTGCATTAATAACTTTGCTAAGACGATGATTATATTTCTCAAAGAAAATATAAAGCAACCCCTAAACCCGATTTCAACCTTATTAAGAAAGAAAATACTCCCTCCGTTCCATATTACTTGTCGTTATAAAACTTAAATTTTATTTCATATTATAAATTGTTTTATGTTTTCGCAAATGTTTGATAATATTTTCATTTTATCTTATTAATTAGTGTGATCATAATATATAATACATTAATAAATAGTAAAACATAAAATTGAATTGTTTTTTTTTAATATAAAACGGAAGGAGTATTGTTTTTTTTTGTTATTCATGAATATATGATTATAATCTCATAATTTTAAGGATAGCTTACACACAAAAACATGAAATTTATTGACATCTCTGGCTAAGTTCCAGAGATCCGAACAAAAATGAGAGATCACAAAAACGATTCAAAACCCCTAAAATATATATACCTGGAAAATCGATGGGAAGATGAGTTTCTCTAACTCCAAAGGGATTTTATATCAAAACGAAATCTAAAAAATAGCACGAAATCGAGTTCTCTTGAGGAGTTCGTGAGAACCATTCAAGCTTTAAGAGCACGAAAAAGGAATGAGCGTGGAGTCACACTTATGAAAGAAAAAAACAAAACTTTTAGGTGTTTAGCTTTAAAGTCCTATACGATAGGGATTCAATGCCAAGTGCTTTTTTTTTTTCTTTCTCAAATCTAAACTACATTCTAAATTACACACGTTTAAACCTCTTTAACCTAAAATACAGCCTATGTATCTTTTTAGTTTAAACTTTTTAATATATATATTTTTTTCCTAATTTTGTTACCACAAAAATTAAATCGAATAATGGGAGCTGGAAAAAAATAAAAGAAAATGTAGAAAATTATACCGAAGCTCTTGATGAGACTGTTTAAGTCACAAAATCAGGTGAATGAAGAGTGTTTTCGTTTGTGAAGAAGATCAAGAGCCACCTTCACTATTGGTAATTATATACTTAACAGTTTGTTATTAGATATGCACGCGCGTTACTTGCCATTTTGTTACAACTGTTTTTACATCAAAATTAGTTATCATTTTGGAATTTAATTAATTTAGTGTTATGCTAACTTTTTCTTTGTTAATCCTGGTTTGTAGATACTTTGTTAACATTAATTTAAAAAAAACAGTGAAAATAAAAATACATTTTTTTGCTCCAAAACTCGAAAATGTGAAATGGAAAGTCAATTTATGAATCGACTGTGGAACGAATGTTATATAGCTTACAACAAAGAAGAACTCACTGTTTAAGAAAGTGAGGTTTTTTTTAGGTTGAAAAATGAGAGCAGCAGCTTGAGACCTCTTTGGTTTTGTATAATATATATTTCTGTGCGATGATGGTGTTTTGTGTTTCATCATGGCTTATCTCCAGTCGATAAAAGACTCGCAAACCCTTGCGAGAGACTTCGTTCGATCGCGCAATAAGACTTGGATGAACATATTGGACTATTGTTTGATCTGATTCGTTTCGAGTATGGCGAAGAAGAGTGTTGAGTTTCTGATACTACTTCTTCTTCTTCTTCTTCATCGTCTTTCGATTTCTTCCTCTTTAAACCTGGAACGTTTCTTAAACCCGTGTGGCAGCAGCGATAATCTTTGTGATGCTCATCTAACACCAGAAGAAGAAGAAGAAGTTATGTCAAGATATTTCAAAATCTCAGATTATAAAAACTACACATACCTGAAAGAGGATCTTCGTAGAGGAATGATTCAGATTCTGCATCACCACAGTTGCAGAACAAGCGAGTGTTCTTATTCGGTCCTAAAATGCTGCGAAACAACAACAAAAGGATTGCCTTTTCATTGTTTAATGTGTAGAGAAGAAAGGCTTTTTTTTTGTTGTTCCAAACCTGTACATATGCTCAACAAAGTCATCGATGAGGACAGGCCAAGCACCTGAGTGAAACAAAAACCATAAGATGAATCAAAACACAAAGAGATATAAATACACTTGTTTTGGTGAGAAATCCAAAAAAATTGTACCTTCGGAGTCATATCCTTCTAGATTCTCATGTACACAACGACTAAACGCCAAGACTTGTTGCCAAGTATCTTCTGAAATATTGTGCCGTTGATTTTTCTACAAGTTAGCATCATCTTCTTCTTGTTAGATAGACAAACACAAGAGCATTTTAGTAAACAGTTATGAAAAAAAAGAAAAGAAAAAAGTACCTCGATATAGTCACACCAGTGGTTAAGTAACCTAAATCTCCCAACCAGAACCAGTTTCCATGCGGTAATAGCTCTACCTACAGCTGGACAGCATTCAATGGAGTTTTAGTATTATCTCTATTGGGTGTAATGTGACATATTTGAGGAGAGTAATCAGAACAATGATTATCAAGAACAAAAGCTCTTACTTATATTCTTCTGTCCTTTCCCACGGCACATAAAGAAAACAAAATCATAAAAGCGGGTAAACTCGGAGAAGTCCACCTATACAAAGAGGACATATCAAAGGTTAGATCACAGTTCAGCTGGTCAAGAAAAGAGTCAGGCCGCAAATTAAGGATCTGATTGTGTAGGAGAAGAAAAACACTTGCCATTAAGTCAAGCCGTGACATCAACTTGAACAATTCATCGAAAATGGAGTTTCTGCCATGTGATGCAACGGGAAATAAGCGAACGGATTAGCACAAGACAAGTAAGTTTTGCTTCATATGATAGCAATACAAATATTGAATTGGGCACTCAAGAATACGAAAAAAAAAAGTTGAGCAATCACCTTGCTTGAAACTTCTTCTCGACTAGATTTAAGAGCTGAGTTAATGCTTCTTTAAAATAATTACTTCTCTGTGATTCCTCGCCGGGTTTATAATTACATAAAACTTGACCTGATCGAATGTCTGCAAGAAGAAGAAACCCATGAGCAAAGCAAGAAACTTTACACAATTCAGCTAATTTGTAAAGCAAAGCAAAGCAAGAGACTTCATACAATGTATCAGCTTTTCATCAACAAAAAAAAACCTAGTTAAGTACCAATACCCATAGAAACTCAAAATAATCCACTTTTCCATAGCAATGTCAGAGAAAGAAAAACAATTTAGGATTCAAAAACAAAAATTAAAAAAAAAACAAATTCATGGACAAGAATTAACAGATCGAAGAAGGGAAAGAAAAAAAAAGTCTAGGACTTTACCACAAAATCTGCGATATATCTCGAATATATCGAATCGACCCGAAACAGGGGAAGAATCCATGAATTCTCTCGAGCTCGAAGCTTCTCTGTTAGGAGGGCAATCGAGACTCGAAAGGATCGCCGAAAGAAATCGAAGCCAAGAAGAATAGATCAGGAAACCACAACCAGAAATCGAGTAGGCAAATCCCAAAAGCAAGAGTTAATAAAAAACATTACGAAGAGAGAAAAAAAGGAGAATCTATCTCTGTTTAATTCACTGATTTAAGAGGCTCCCTCGGATTTTGCAAATGTTCCACTCTGCTTTCAACCAAACCCAATCTCAAGGCCCATTACAAGTCAAATCGATGTAAATATTTATGAATGAATGTACTAAAAAGTGTTTAAATGGAAGTTTGACAACATTTTGTATGAGTAAATTTATAGGTAACATTTAAATCCTAAATTTTGCAGATCAAAAAGCCTTCAACGTGACAGCTTTTCGTTATATGGGCTTTATTCCAATCCTCTCACGCTCAAGACTCAACTAGTATACAGAAAATATATATGATTTATTCGGATGTTTTTCTATGGATTATCGGGTTTATTTGACAAGCACAAATTGAATTTTTTTTCCTTACTTTCCCAAATGGAATCTTGATGTATTTCTCAAGTTGGTTTCAGATATGGCAAGCCTTAATGTAATATCATGGAAGAAGATAAAGTTGTCTACCTATTGAATTGTCTACTCTTCGAGTTACACTAAAGTGTGGAAGTGGAAGGGAGACCTTGACCATGAATTAGGTTAGTACTCCCACACATTCTCAAAAGAGTTTTGTTCTACTTCAAAGTTCGAAGGAGGCAAGTTGTTAATGAGAAACAACACTCACACTGAAACAAAGACATTGGAAAGGTCAGTGCCGGCAAGAGAGGAGACAAGGGGTGCAATCGCTCTAGGGCCCAACCCCATGTCCTAATAATTAAGGGTTCCGATATTTTTTTATATAATTTTGTTTTATTAAAAAAATAAATAAAATAATAAAAATTAGATTGAAAATTGCCCATAAAATTATTTTATATGTATTTTTCATAAAATAATTCTACAAAACATTACACAATAAGGTTTTTTTAAAAAAAAATTTAGTATAACACCTCTAAAAAGAAAAATTAAGGGTACAACAATTTTTTTTGCCCTTGAACCCATAATAATATTGAGCTGACCCTCGGAAATGTTAAAATGATTTATTTATTTATTAATCTTTTGATTGCATTCATATGATGCCGAGTCAAATTAGAATGAAAATAACTATACTTTTAAAATAAAAAGTCTTAAGTAAATTCAAAGTCTTGGTATTTTTAGTTTTGATGTCATAGAAAGGAATTTTGTATGTTTCCTTTTTCTTTAGTTAAATCATACACACGCTAATTGTTAAATAGATAACAAAAAAAAAAAAAAAAAATTTCAAACCGACCAAACTTTCCTCCAAACAAGACCCAAAAAACACCTAACAATTCCAGTTTCCAACAATGTTGCAAGAAACTGAAAGAAACTTCCTTTTTCCTTTTCCTTTTCAAACACGGACTTTGTCTTTGTCTCTACCTGCACTACCGCCTTCCTCTCTTTTGCCTATTTAGAAAACTCTATCATGTATATATACATACATACACAAATTCTATATCTTCAACATCTCCTCTAAGACGCTTTGCTTAGTTCTTTGAATATTCCTTTCATTCATTCATTGATACACAACCATGGAGAAGAGTTTCTTGTCGGAATGCAAACAATCTTCTTCCCTCCCTTTATTTGCTCTGTTCAACTTCTTCCTCATAGGGTTTTGCAGATGGGTTTCGTCTGCTCGCATCTTTTTATCCAGATTCTTCCCTCTTCTTCAACACCATCAACGTGTTTCCGACAAAAACAACCAAGATCTGGATTTCTCACACCAACAACAGAGTTTGATCCAACACATACAAGAACAAGAAGCAGAGGAAGATGATGGTCTCTGTAGGGAAGACGCTGAGATGGTTATGAAAAGCTTAGGGCTTTTTCTCGACCGAGAAAGGGATGAGCTTCAAGAACGGTACGGTTCCAAGGAGATTTCGAGTTTGTTCGACGAGAAAGAGGCGAGCTTGGAGGAAGTGAAGCAAGCTTTTGACGTGTTTGACGAAAACAGAGATGGCTTCATCGACGCTACAGAGCTGCAGAGAGTTTTGACAATCTTAGGTTTCAGACAAGGATCTTACCTAGAGAATTGCTTGGTTATGATCAGATCATTAGATGGAAACAAAGACGGAAGAATCGATTTTAACGAATTTGTGATATTCATGGAGAATAGCTCTTGCTGAATCATATGATTTTAATTTGTTTTAACATAGCTATTCTTTTCTTCTTTTAACACATCTTTGCTTCTTATATTCTTCTGCTGCCTTTTGTTTTGTGTATTACTATTAAAACACTTAAACATGGTTTTGTCAAAATATTAAACAGAGTTTGATGATATCTTGAGGACTTTTGAGTAACTTCATAACTTCCAACTTAAACACACAACATAGATAACCACATCTCTCTGCGCCATTACATCGAACACCTTGCGCGCACATAACTTGTTAACGCTCGAGTAACAAAGGCGGCAACTAGTTCCGACTTACCGCCGGGACAAAGCGGACATGGGGTGGCGCCAAAAAAAGCTGTCTTTCGGTATCCAAGAGAATTCGCATAAGCGTTGAAGAAGCGCGTTGCTTCGAGGTGTGGGCCTGAAAATATATTATGTCGGCATAATTAAAAACCCTAGAAGCTTCTCAACGACCTTTAGAGTCTTCGCAGCTGCACACCGAGATCGCCGAGCAACGACCCTCGTCGGAAAATCGATTTTAGGGTAAGTTTCCTTCTTGTTGGAGTTGATATTTGACATCCCCATGATCGTAATCAGATACCTTCTTCTTCTTCCCTCAATATCAAGTCCTTATACTGTTAAACCAAAATAATCGAAATTCTCGAGATTTATCTGTTTTTCGACCTTGTCCATCTTTTTGTTTTTCTGGGTATTTACTGTTTTGATTACGGCTCTTGTATCGTAGAAGCTGAGAGAGCTAAGATGAGTGTAAATAGAGCCAAGGATTTGGGGCTTCCATTGATGAACCTCGTTAGACTTAAAGGAACACCAATTTTGGAGCAACTTCATTTGGAAGAAAGGCTTCTTAGAACATCGTCTGATAATTGGTGCATCGTTAATGATGGAACCAATGTCCCTACCATTGTCATGGGAATGTCAGGGTAAAGACCTTTTTTCCATCTTTTCCTCTGCCTTTGTGGTGAGAGATCATTGCGGAAAAAAATGTTTGAGCATGTCGGTTTCTCTCATTACAGGAATCCTTCTCAACTTGTTGAGCTTGGACCTGTTATAGAGGATCGAATACCGGTAATCAAACGATTCACGGGAGGAGGAACGGTGATTGTGGACAAGAGTACCATGTTTGTGAGTTTGATTTGCAACAAGGATGATGTTCCAGGTGTCCAGCCTTATCCTCGTTCTGTCATGGCATGGAGTGGTTCGTTGTATGGTGAAGTGTTTAAGGGTATTAATGGCTTCCAACTACGTGAGAACGGTGTGTGAAATTCTTCTTTTGTGGTTCTAGTTAGTTACTCTGCCTTATTCTTCACCCACAATGAAAAAGGTTTAATGCTTTTTCTTTCTTGTGTTTCGGATTTCTCAGATTATGTTTTTGGTGATCGTAAATTTGGTGGAAATGCTCAATCAATAACTAGGAATAGATGGATACACCATACGTCATTTCTATGGGACTACAATGTGAGAAACATGGCTTACCTTAAGCTGCCTTCGAGAGTGCCACAGTACCGGTTGGTATGACCCTTATCTCATCTCGATCTAATTGTCTTCAAATTGATTACTTGAACCAAAACACTTTGATTCGTGGAATTTAGTTCTATATTCCAATTGTTTGGTACATCGTAGGAAAGAGATCACACAGATTTCGTGTGTAGAATGAAGGATTGCATTGAAAGATCGGATTTTGTTGAGAAGACAGTAAAGGCTGTGGGAAACCAATTCACATTGAAGCAAGTGAACCTTGAGGATATCGATTCCTTTGCAAAAGGAGAACACTTGAAGAGCACGAGGCTCCTTACAATGGAGGAACTCGAAGAAGCAATGGCAGGCACAACTCAGAATGCATGAGCATTAAGTTTTTACTCATGCGGAATGCGAAACTGCTATTAGTTTACTTAATCTTTGATTCTATACCTCGGGTTAAACCCACTACCTTTGTCTCCATTCTTAGAATTTCATTCATGGCCTAACTCAGAATTCCTAAGAAATGTATGTGCTGATGTTTCATTCTGTAATATGTTTTCAAAATTTGGTTCAGAAATTCAATAAATAGCACATGGAGAAAGAGAAAAGAAGACACTTGATTTCTTAGCTTGTCATGTTAATGGCTAACAAAAGACAGTGACTTTGATAATAATGACAGGAGTAATCAAGTTCTTGATTAGTTCCCACTCTTCTTTTCTTATTTTTCATTAAATGTTGGGACTTTGGTGGCCTACCCCAAGAAAATCTATAAATGCTGGAGGTTTGATACTCTCAAAATATCTGGTCACCATTGTATGTTCTGCAGATGATGATGGCAGTGATGATGATGATGATGATGATGGTTCCTGGATGGAGACATGCAGTGTCAGTGTCAAGGAATCTGCAGGGAAGGTTGAGTAGTGATGATGCGGGCCCTGCATTGGCATGCGCGAAGAACAATACTCTTCATGGAGATACTGAGCTTTCAGATTAGTTGTTCCCTCTTCTAGCATTTTCCAGCTGTACTTTTCCAAATTTATATCTTCATCATCTACAGCACCTGCAAAACACACAGAAACATGAAGCTCAAAAATCACCAGCATCAATTGAATCTCCCTAGAACTTGCAATTACAAATTTACAATAGTAAATGGCAAGGATTTAGTGTAATGACTTGATTCCAACAAGATATTGGAAACTCACTGGATGTACATCAAGTACTAGATAGATTAAAAAGAGACAAACCAGGAGAGAGATTGAAGCTTTTGTGATCTGCGGTAGGTTTATGAGCAGACCCATTGAATCTCCTGATGAAAGAAGTTGATTGCTGCCTCAACTTTCTTGCCATGAGAACATGCCAGTGATTCTTTAAGGCATTGTCTGTTCTTCCGTTGAAAAGATTAGCAATCATAGCCCATTTGTTACCAAATGCTCTGTGAGCTGCAAGTAGCCTCTCTTCTTCCTCAACACTGAAAGCTCTCTTATTGATCCTCGGGTCTAGCTGGTTAAACCACCTCAATCTGCAACTCTTGCCTTTAACAACCCAAAGAGAAGCAAGAAACACAATTTAAGTTCACTTTCTCCGGGAAATAGCAGAGGAAAGATTTTTCAGCTTTTTGTTAAAATGCCAGTTTTTACCTGTTCTTCCTTGCATCTTCTCTGCAATGTGGTTCCAGTTTTGAGGACCGTAAACAGCAACAAGTTCCATGAGCTGAGAATCCTCAGAAAATCTCCAATGTCCTCTACTACAAACCCTAGAACCTCTCTGTTTCTTCTTCTTCTTCTTCTTCTTCTTGACATCAACTCTCTCCTTCTGCATCCTTTTTCTATTAGAGAGCTCTTCTACTGTTGCAGACACTGCATTGTTTTCTCCAAACCCATTAAACGCTCCTCTGCGATGGAGATCAAAAGGGTATTGTTGGAAACATGAGAAATCCATCTAGCTCTTCTCTCGGTCTCTCTCTCTCTCCTATAACCATGTCTCATATATACACGCAGAGACATATAGATATTGATAGGCATGTGATGTTTGGATTCGGTGATGGCTATGTTATCGTATGTAATATTTTTGATTGCCAAAAATGGAAACCTGAGGAGAGAGAAGAACAGGTGTGAGGAGAGAGAGCATAAATGGAAGTAGAAGAAACTCCACGCATACATCTTTCATGGTTGCTCTGTTAAGAACAGTTTCAGTTCTCTGACATCATGTTTTTAAAAACTTGTTTGAATATTTGTCACCTTATATTCTTCTCCCCACGCTTTACCATTTTCTAAAAGATACCATTTCCTTGTATATGTATAAATGTAGGTGTATAAGACCAAAACTATGCACAACCATTTTAAGATGCAATTCATATATATACGTATATATATATGTATTTAATTATGCATATGCAATATTAGTTCTAAGCATTGTTCAACGAAAAGCCAGAAAAGATAGTACTTAAGCTCATATTGGCTAAAACATGTATTCAAGAAGAAGAAACCATGAACCTTTTTCTCAAAAAAAAAAAAAAAAACACATGAACCCCTTGCCCACATGGATGAGGTCCAATGGTAAGAAAGGTTATGTGGGGGTGTACCCCACTCCACCCGGGTTCGATTCGCCCTGGAAACAAAAACAGATCCATGTGGAAAGTCTGGGATTGGGCTTCGGCTCATGCAGTTTACATGATAGTACGGTAACAGGCGATCCAGCTATCCCTTGACATTAGTCGGAAAACATTCCAAATTCGGGATAGGCAGTGTGGTGGTCCTTCGGAGAGAAGTCTACTTTGTAGCACTTCGGTGTGTTTCTACGAGGATGATCGGATCAGCTGATAGGATATAAAAAAAAAAACCATAACTATATCGAATTAGACTTTAGAGAACCGTAAGCCTTAATATACATGATCCGCAAAATTGACATGAACCCTAAAATTAATTTCGAATTAGACTTTAGAGAACCGTAAGCCTTAATATAGAAGCACAACACCAAGTGGATCTGAATCATAACAACAACAAAAAAAATATTATACATGTTGAACCACTCCTTATAGAATCAATCCTACTAAAGGTAGGTCGTTGAAAGGCCAATACATATATTTTTTTATATATCACTTTGCAGTTTCTTATATAAAAAAACAGGAGAATTATCTCTCGTTTTCACACATTTGCTACATCTCACTATCAGTCCAAATTTCAATTGGTTACCAAAAAAAGTCCCCAACGTAGAACCGGAACAAAAAAAAAAGACAATACAAAAACCGAACCAAACCGAACGGGTCTGTAATATTAAGACTTAATTGAACAAGTTAATACTGAAACTGGCCTCCGGTGTAGGTCTGGCCAAAGGACCAAGTGGGAGGAGCAACGTTGTACGACACGACACTTCGGCGATCACTTGTGGTGACAACAAACGACAGACTTTGACCGTTGAGATAAGAGTTGCTCTGCCAATTTTGCCCCCAGTTTCTTGACATTAATTGCCATTTTGACCTTGACCCTCTCATCGAGACAGAGTGTACGTCCCCGGCCCCACCGACGTTTGTGACCAGCACCAAGTTAAAGTATGAGTGACCGTTGATCGTGAACCTTATCCCGCCGCTTCTCTTGCACCGAACCCTTTTGATTTTATCAAAAATAAGACATTAAATAATTGACTATTATGAATGTTTAAAAATAGCTTTTGAAAAATATGTTAGTAGGATTCACGGGAAAGCTCCTAAACAAACACTACTAGTTCGGTGTCGATTAAGCTGTCACTACTCTACAGTTTTGGGTCTATTCATAATATGGTACCCAATATCCAATATTTCTACTACATTTATCAACTGGTCCTAAAGTATTAAATGCGTATTTATAGGTCTAAATTCCTTTAGCTGGTGCACTAAGGCAGTAGATTATGAATGTTTCATTATACGCGTCTTTTCAGTTTTTTGGCATATAAAGTTAATACTTTAATCAACTAGGCAGTTATATGGTTTATATATGGTTTTAACAAATTGGTTTATATATTGTTTTAACCAATTTGTTCTATGGAAACTCAGAAACAAAAATCAAGAAATATATAAATGAAGAAATCTTACTTTGTCTTCTCATGAGTCTATTAAAAATACTACAAATAAATTTGTTCAAAATAAAAAAAATATATTAGATTTTTAAAAAATCACACGAGAGATAAGATAGGCCTTAAGACAAAAGCCATATACATATATAGTTCATCTGTTTCTAAATATGTACAACTTTAGACTTGCTTATTTGCTTTTACGAGTAGTTTCATTTATATATTCGACTTGGACATTTGACCATCCCTCAGATAGAAAAATCAAAGATACGAGCTAGTAATATTTATAAACAAGACTCATGTGTTTGATATATATGTTTAACGTGAGAGATATTCATAACATTAAAGAACCCCATTGGGAGGGTCTAATAAAACCGGGTTAATAAATTAGTACCTTCTGTACATAACCGGAATGATACCGGATCTGTATAGAGCGATTCGCTCGTAGATGGGCTGAGAAAGATCGAAATGGTGGTTGGGAGGATCGCAGGCGCCACCAGGAGGACAAAAGTTAGTGGCAGTGACCACAATGGAGCGGCCTTTTATGCACCACTGAGGATCGTTGACACACATCAGCTCGAAGCACGCACCACAGGTAAGTCCGCTATCGAATAACGCCGTGCTCAGCGCCGCCGTCTCCAATCCGTAACCTTGGCTGTACAGATTCCCGTACCCACATGCTCCACCTAATTTTGTTCATTAACCAAATGTTCAAAAACTAGGCTTCGCTTTTTTGTTTGTTTGTCTCTGTGCTAATATATCTAGCACAATTTCTACTTTTGAAAGAAAACTATTTTGTTAGTATTTCTACTTTTGAAAGAAAACTATTTTGTTAGTTGTAAACAAAAACAAAAATGGCGTTTGAAACAATCAAACACATATAAAAAATTAATGTTATATATATGCATATAACGTCAAAGACTCGATTTTTCCATGCTCTGTTTGTATAATATAGTAGTATATATCTTTTAAAATATTTGTCTATATATATGATTAGCCGTTGAAATTGTTTGCATGAGGGGACTAGCTAGCTCGCTCTGAAAACATGAGATGAAGCTGAGGTGAAATGACTCAAACTACCCTTTTGTCAGTTAAATTAGAGTGATGCAAGTGAAGAAGAGAAATTAAATTTTCAAAAAAAAAAAAAAAAAAAAAAAAGATGAGAAATTTTGTACCCATAGTGCCGGAAGCATCACCGCCGCCGTAGAAAGTGGCATGAGCGTTGATCCACGGTCCCATGTGGCCGCCGGGATGGTGGCCGCCACGACGGTAGAAGCCTTGAACGCAGACGGAAAACGTTAGGACATGCAGCAGGAGAGCCGAGATTACTAAAACCCCCATTGATGAAGCAAAACAATTACAACATGCAAAAGGGAGAAAAAGAAGAAGCAAAGGGGTATTTTCGTCAATGTGGAGAAGTAAGAAGAGTGTTGATGTGATGAAATTGAGGAAGAAGAAGAGAGTGGTATAAATAGGAAGAAGGATTCGGACAAAGTTTGAGCTGTAATGAATCAATCGGGGTCCATGCAACTGCTTCTTGGTCTTCACTATGCTCTGTTAATTAATTTTATTTCATTTTTAAGTGTTTAGTTTTTAGAAAGAAAAAACAAGTTATAAAAATTGAATATTAGAACCGATGGAAAAGAAAAAGCTGAGGTGAATGTTGTTAATTTAAGAAGTGGAACAATGAGAAATTGTCAAAATGAGTTGGAATCTATCGTAAAGGTCACTCAAGATGTGAAATACATGCGTATCAGAAATTAGTATATGTGATTGTGATAATGTAACAATATAAATGTTTTCTTCTTTTAAAGTATACTACTCCTTGATTATTTATTTTAAAGGTCAGAAAGTAATCATACGGAGACACGATTTGAATAGCATTTAAATTCATAAATTATGCGGGTTTGAGTGTTTGAGACAGACAATATAAAGCTCAATAAACAATATTATCCGGAAAAGAAATTGAGAATTTAATTAACTGCATTATACTGTTTTTGGTCCACGTTTAACTGCAATTTATTTATTAAATTTTGTTGTATTGTATGACTGGTTGTTATTAACTTCGGCTGCAACTGGTTGCATTTTTAGAGGAAAAAAATCAGAGGAAAAATAGATTCCTCTCAAGTTTTACCAGTTAGATTGAAAATGAAAAATAAAATTTTCAACTCATTCCACGTTAATTAGATGAACAAAGAAGAGAAATATAAGAAAAATTTTCCTACACTAATAAGGAGAGTAACAAGTTGAAAAGTATTCCTCTATATTTTTTTCACTAATTTTTATTTATCTTGTTACTTTGGAAGACAACCAGTTGCAGCCTTCGTTTTCTTAATTTGTTGTTGAATAGCGGAGCTACATTGTATTGGTGGCAGAAGTGATGAAGAACGGTTGGGACTTTTTATGAAACTGTAGATATTTCATTGGACAAAAATGGTTACAGCTGTTTAGAGAAAAAAAAAACAAAATATATAAGCACGTAGAAATTCACAAAAAGGAAAGCACACAGAAACTCCATCATATATTATAATTACATTTATTTAAACATAAATTGAAAATTAATTTTCATATGTAACTAGGTGTGTAGTCCGCGCATTACGCGGGCAAAGAAGTATCTAAATAAAAATCCTAAACTTTTAAAAATTTCAAATGAATGACAGTTATAAGTTGTAAAAGAAACACAAAGTAAAACAACGTGTTAAAGATTAAAACAACAACGAATACCCAAAAAAAAAAAAAAACTAAATTAAACCAAACGNGATATTTTGAAAGATATCTTTGTAAGCAAACCAATTCCCTGTCATCACATGTCCATATAAAAAACGGTTTAAATAAAAACAAAATATATAACCAAATTAAGCATTCACGAAATTATATTAACATTTACCTGCGAGCTTGGACAACATAAACTCATTAATAATATCTATGTCCTGATTACGGGGACTCAATATAGCTCTCTCTAGAAAAACTTTGGGTCGCGAGTTGTTGCATTATTGCATATGATCGACCATAAACTTCTGCAACAATGTTTTCGATAGGATCACCTTCATTAGTAATTAATAAATCTGATGGAATATCAATCTCAACTTCTCTTTCCTATTGGGCTCACTTGTTTTCCCATTACCGATATCCAATAACCATTTGGCGAAATCTGCCATTTCCTGATCCTCAGCACCACCAGATCCACGAAGAAGCTTCATGTTCGTTTTTAGGTCCATTACCTTGCATTCAAACCATAAAAGAGATGAATTCAAACTCGCCATCACAGTCTCCACTTTAGTACCATCGACAAAGACCGGTAATATTTGTCTGAAATCTCCACCCAAAACAACCACTTTACCACCAAAACCCTTATTACACTTAAGTATATCACGCATTGTCCGATCGAGTGATTCGAAACAATACCTACTTATCATCGAGCTTCGTCCCATATAATAAGTCTAGCCGGAACTCTCTCCCCGTTTTATGAGAATTGTCTCTCCTTCTTGTCGGTTCTTATCTTTCTCGCAAGCGCGAGCACGAAACCATTATATCAGAGCGTTGGTAAACAATCTCTCTGGTAATTTTGATACCACGAATGTTAAGTTTCATCTCTAAAGTATACATTATTTGTATACATTAAGTTTATGGATTATTCTAATTATTCATTCTTCTTAGCCGGAAATCTCTCCCTGTTTTGTCGGAATTGTCTCTCTTTCTAGTCGGTTCTTATCTTTCTCGCAAGCGCGGACACGAAACCATGGTATCAGAGCGTAGGTAAACAATCCATTTGGTAGCTTTAATACCATGTTAAGTTTCATCTCTAAATTTGTCATTATTTGTATACATTAAGTTTAATTTTTCGTTCTCCCTAGCCGGAACTCTCTTCCCGTATTACGGGACTGTCTATCTTTCTTGTCAGTTCTTATCCAAGCCAAAAACTTAATTTTCCCATAGAGATTCCCGAGTCCATATCGTGAGAAAACGAAAACAGTGGCAAAGGTAGATGGAATGGCAAAACGAAAGAACCTTGGAAAAAAGGAGAGAAATATTAACAATAAAAAAAAACCACAAACGACATTCAAAAATCGACAACTGTAATCGAATAAAACGAAAGCACATTAAATAACTGATAAGCAAATTCAACATATACGGTATTACCCCTCGAGATCATCACAATTTTCTTTAACAATAGAACACACCAAGCACCTATAAAACAATTTAAACCACATGCTAATTAAGATAAGCACTGACAAAAATTTCAAAAAAACACAAAGAAAGACCAATAAAAACACTACACCAAAGAACAAAACAGAATGAATAGATCAGAATTTAATAAAAATAGAACTCGAACGAAAAGAATCAATACATACACACTCCAATGTCATGGCCAACACGAACAAAAATATATAACGCCTGAGAGTTTGATCGTGCTCAGATGCACCAGTGAGCCACTGAACCATCAAAATAAAAAAACAAAAACGAACAATCAGTTACCTCAACAACTAAAAATTAACATACATATAAACATGCGAGGATTATCAATAAGATTTGTGGCTTTCTCACAAAGTTTTGTGATCAATAATCTATGTTTTATAGTTCAATAGATTCTAACAAAAAAACTAAACCATATAGAGAGAAAAAGAGTAAATCAAAATGGGAAAGAGCAAAACAATAGTAGAGACAACATAAAGGTGTGGATGTAATGCCTACGTGAACCTCTCACCGCCGAACCTGATTAAGTTGTAGTCAACCATTTGCAAAGAAAACCTCAATAAGTAGAAACGAATTAATCAAATGATAATAGTTAAATCGAAATTAAAGACGGGACTCATGGAGAAATTAAAGATAGGATCCTGACACACAAAAAAAAAAATATTCTTAATGATTATTACTTGCAGCCAAAGTCTCTTGAGTTTTGCTATGGTTTTTTATTCTTCCTCTTCCTAGAATTCTATTCTTCTGCTTCGTTATTCTTTCTTCTTATTCTTCAACATCGTCATCATCATCATCATCATCATTATCATCATCTTCATCACTTTTTTCCACATAGTTTTCATCTTCACAAAAGTTTATCTCTCTCTCTCTTTCTTTAACTCTTTTTCGAAGGTATATCATTTGTATGCTTATTAGTTTATGGTTATAATAACGATACAACAACTTGAAATCAAGTATTTTCACAAGATTTTTGCATATCTTTTATGTATGCTTATTAGTTTACAGTTATAACAACGATATAATAACTTGGAATCAAGTGTTTCCGCACAAAAATTTGCATTTCCTTTTTAGAGAATTTCACAAAATGAGATTCTTTTTAAAATCTAAAATTTAATAACACCATGAAATATTAAATCGAAAGTCTTTAAATAGAAGCTAGAAACTCTAATGGATAAGTTGAACTTGTAGAAGAAGAATTTCCAAGGATATTGAGCAAAATCTTCTACGTAGCTCACCATTCTCTTAAAAAAACTGTACATTTTGAAATTTTCAATACAATATTAAGATTGAAGCCCACTTAATCTTGATTGCTCTTCCCAGAAAACCAACTTTTAAGCTATCGCAACTGTGCCAATACCTATAGACAATGGCCATCAATGCTTCCCATGATGACCTGGATTTTTATAGAAACTATAGATCATATCAGAAAATAACTCTAAAAGCTTAGCATAAAGCACAAAAAATCGACATATATTAGACGATGATCTTTGTTGTGATCTTATTCGTCTACTTCTATTACGTTATCCTTAGTCATCATATGGAGGAATCAAGAAACAAAACAAAACAAATGCATGATTACCTTTCCAATCAACGTTGCAAGGAAACAGTCCCAAAAAAAATACTTAAGTTTCTTACGGATACTAATAGATCATAATAAATCTTATAACAACACACAAAATTAAACCCGCACACCAAGATAATTATGCTATACTATCAACTCCTTCTCGATCGTCAAATTAATAGACCATTTACTCTTCCTTGTGCTTGGAAAATAAGAGCCAATCACATTGGATTTTATTAAACACGATTATCTTTCCACCAAATGTTTCTTTTCAACCTCTATGCTTATCCTCAAGTATTCCAAATATGGTTTGGAACTGGTTTAGTATTGTCGAATTCAATACCTCTGAAATTTCCTTTGATCATAAACATGGATCTTCATGGGTTCTTACTCTCTCTAGATTCCTAATTTAGATCTCCATTGGTTCTTTCTTCTTCTTCTCCTTCATGGAAGATAAATTTCATAATAAATAGGTTTAGTCTTGTCTCCTTAAACTTTTATTTCTCTCATGTGTTTTCTTAGTTTACCTTAAAGCGTCTTCGCCATCTCTTCCTTCTCCTTCTTCATATTTAATCACACATCTCTTCGCCGTCAAAACATCTTCATCAATTCACCCA
>PKML01038684.1:233278-243657 GCA_002933935.1 Eutrema yunnanense
GCCAATCACTTTAATCGTTACCCAATCAATACCACTTGAGCTAAGCCCATAAGCAAAATGCTTAGTATCCGATCCCCTATAGCTAAAGTGTTTAAAGACACTATTTCATCATCAATAAGATTATTGCGATCAAGCAAGATCTCTGCTTCAAAATCCAAATCATCTTGAAACCCCGTTTTTAAATCAAAAAGTCAATTGAGAATTTGGAGAGTAAAAAAGAATTTAAACTTAATACTCAAAAGTCATACACTGTTTTTAAATCGATTTAATTCAAGATAGATATAAATTTAATTTAATTTGTACTTTTACTATTCTAATAAAAGAATGGAGAAAATCTTCAACATCAAATTAATGTCATCCAAGTTTTAGAAACTATCAAAGTATACAATGCTATCACGTCCAAACAATCTTTCTTGTCCATGAAATTCACTACTTAGCAAAGTAATTTGTTGCGACTATATCCAAAGTAGGCAGCCAACTTCTACGGTTGCTATTTGCGGCTGATGATTTATGGCAAAAGTTGCTAAGTTTTCTTATTTTTCTTCTTCTCTTCTTCGGTTTATTTTTCTTCGTTTTCTTCTTCATCCTCTAAGATAGTTTTAGTAATTCCATGCATATTAATAGAGAAAAAATTGACATGGTTTAGCTTGGCTTTCATTTAATTTAGGATCTGATTCTACAATTTAAACCGAACATAAGAATTTGTAGTTTTTAGGGATCAAATATCTGGTTTAGTTTGTGTTAGATAGAAATCATGAGTCATTTGACATCTAATAACCATTTTTAGATTAATAAATTGGAGGGCTGTTCTAGAGTCTATATATATTTAAATAGAGAACAATCCTATGGTCTCTTTGCTTTGTGTTTCCTTATTATAATATTTGGAATATACATACATAAAAACAAATCATCTAACTACTTTTCCTAAATTATGCTTGTGTATAGGTTCAAAGTTGTGCAGAACACACTTTCATACTAATCAGAATCATCATCTTCCACTTCAGTCGCTCCATCTCCGGTTCCTCCTCCTCCTCATCAGCCAACGAAATGATTGGGAACAACATCAACGAAAACTCAAGATCCAAAAACTACAACAACAACAAATCCACTTATTCACCCAGCTTTCACTTCCCATTACATCCCACCATCACTGCACCACAACGCTCATGGTTCTTATGTTCCCTCTCCCTCGTCCACCATATTTCATTTGCTAACTAATCTGTTTTTTCTATTGCTTTTCCCCACCACAAAGGAAAAAAACCATGAGACGACAAGAAAAACAAAAATCACTCATCATCAAGTTTAACTGCAAAACGACTAATGTGCAACACCAATTGAATTATTCTATGCGTTTAGAAGAAGTGTCCGGAGCTTTTCATGAACTTGCTAGTACTTTATCCCTGCATCCAATTAGCTATATCTAAATCTACTAACCGTTCTCTACCTAAATTAGGAATAAACATTCAATTGGATATTAGCCCAACAAAAGTTTGAAGAAAAACAAAATCTCACTTGAATCCATAACATGGCTACGAAACCAAAATATAAAAACCAACAACACTGATGACACACAAACCTTCCAATAAATTTCATGCCAACAATCTAAACAATACATGCATGCATGGTTAATGAATATTAAAAAGCAAAGATCAGTTATTAGCTACCTTCCCATCAAGCAGACCGTATATAAAGTAGATCAGCACTTCATATTCAAAACCAAGTTAGACCGTACACACAAAACCAAGTGTTTGAGGGTCATTCGAAAGGTCTTTAAAGGACTTATCAAAGACATTATACATGCATGTAAGCTTATTCTACATTTTCTTTGTGATATGGTCAAGTGGTTTAAAGATAAACTCATGGCTGGGAGCGTTGGCACTTATTATTCTAAATATGTAAATTTTGTAATCACACTTGTGTGAAGTAATAAACATCGTATCGTATGATGAACTTTTTGAGCTTTCTTCGTGAAAAAGAGAGAGGAACAATTAACTATATATATGTTTGACTTTTTTATATATTTTTGTCGTCTACAGTAACCATTTGACTTTCAAATACTGTTTTATTTTGTATTTTATAAATATTATTCATATATGCATACAAGTATTGTCAAATAGACTCTCATTTTGAGACATCGATCATTGTCTGCTTTCGTTAATTCGTCCCTTTGAACTTTCTTCTCCACATATGGCTCTACCTCAGGCCATGGATTCTTCTTCACTGTAAGTATTACGATTACTCTCTTCTAGTTTTTGTTTAGTCTTTGCTCAAATTCTTGCACTCAATAATTTCTTTTTCCTGAAAATTATATATATTGGACTGTGGACATTGACTAAATTTCTTGTCCTTGGTTTTAGAAAGCGTATTGAGCTTGGGAGGCTTGTGTTGACCTCCGGTCTCTTAGACAGTTCATGGAGTAAGATCTCGGAGATAAACAAACTAAGCTCTCAGGACAAAGATTTAGCTCAAGGATTCAAGATTTACCAAGAAGCCAAAGTCACATTCGTGGTTTTCTCTTCACCACCGATTAGCATAAATGGATCTTATACTTCTGCATCTACTCCTGTTCCTGGTCCTGAGTCAAAAGTTACTAATCCATTTCACTTCATCTGCTCCGAGACGACTCCATCATTCTCTCTATTCATACAGCTGCTTTTGAGCTTTTTAATTAAAATCTCCCTCACCTCAAATCAGATATAATTTTGCATTCCACTCATAATTAGCCTTTGATACCCTCTTCAGATAGAATTATATGGTGTGTCTGCTTAAACATAACTGTCTTGCAGCTTCAGTCAATACTTTTTGATACATTTTTCTGTCTAAGGTTTCCAAGTCAACAAATCTATGAATCTTAAAAGTTATCCGTGTCTTGTAGTTGCTGGGATCTAAGAAACCGGTGATCTGTCACAACTCTCTTTACGCTATGGCTTCTAGAAACTATCGACCCAAAACTACCACGTCCCTTGTGCATCACGTTTGGCTCTCCTCTTTTTGGAGACGCTAAGCTGCAACAGATTCTAGAGAACTCTGTGAGCAATTCATGTTTCCTTCACGTGGCTGATGCTGCACAAACTCCCATCACAAAAGGTTTCAAGCCTTTTGGAAGGTACTTGATCTGTAATGAATCTGAATGTGTTTGCATAGAGGACCCTGAGGCGGTCATGGAGTTGCTAAAGGGTGTTAATTCATAAACCATATTCAGAGATAGATTAGACAAAACCTGAAGTCCAGATTCTTTCACTTTTCCTTCAGCATATTTAAGCTGTTCGATGGATAGTGTAATACTATATACATCCAATTTTTCTCACTACTTCTATGGCCAAAGTTCCCCATCCACATCCAATCTCTAAAACCTCTTCTCTATCCTTGCCTGAAATTCCCGCTGTGAATATTCAAGAAAAGAGAAAATGTCAGGTTCTTGTTCTAAATCAAGAAATGCTCTTTCTATAGATGTCACCTTATCAATGAGAAGAGACATTTTTTTCTCATTTGCGCAGTCACCAGATCTTCATCATCTGACAAAACAACAAAATATTAAAGTCAGAGTCACAATACAGTAGCAGAAAGAAAAAAGAAAAAAGAAAAAAGTGAGGAGATCTCATTGTCACCTTGAATACCGTAGATGAATAAGTCATGGTATCATCCAAGAATAAAGCAAATAACTCATTACGCTGCAAAACTACACAATCATGAAGCAAAGCAAAAACAAAAACCAAACGTTAAGAAACGTTTGTATTGAGACAGAAAAAATGTGGACATAAGAACACTCACTTACAAAGTCGTAGTAAAGCGATATGCCTAAAAACATGCTTTAGAAATACCAGTATATCACGTCCACCATCTCCTGCAAAATAAAAAAGAAAAAAAAATAATGGGACAAGTGAAACCTTACATATATAACTTAGCTTAAAGTTTGAAACTTTACCTGTTCTTAGCAGGATTTGATTTATGTGAGTTCAATTCTCTGTTAGCAATGAGAATCTGCAAGTTGGTCACAACTGTTTCAAATCTCTATGTTTCAACAAATAAATGTACGATACCATGATCAGATTGATTCCTTATCAACAAACGAAAACCACCATTGATATAAGCATCAGAAAGGCCTATATCTGTGTGTGTTACCCCTCGAGACACAGAGCACGTACAATACAATTTAAACCAAATAAAAACAGTACAACCAAAATCAAAACAGAATGAATAGATCAGAATTTAAGAAACATATACCTCGACGATGGAGATCCGAAGGAGAGAAGAAAAAAAATGACGTCTGAGAGTTTGATCGTGCTCAGATGCACCGATGAGCCACTGAACCATAAAAATAAAACAACAAAAACGAACAATCAGCGACCTCGACAACTGAAAATTAACATACATAAAATGAAACAACACTAAACCTAAAAAAAAACTGTCTACGAAACATGAGGAAAAGGATTAGAGAACTTGATATTTATAGAGGATACAGAGGCGAGGATTTTCATATTTTGTAAGATAAGCACAAATATTAGATATGATTTTTGTATAATTTATTTAATATATGGTAATATATGTACGATTTTTTTTTTGATTTTCATATTTTGTAAGATAAGCACAAATATTATATATGATTTTTGTACATTTATTTAATATACAATAATATATGTACGATTTTTTTTTTAGTATATATTTCTCAATCGGTTATTTTAATATATGTGGGACTATACAAACCGGAAACAGAATCGAGAATATATGTGGGATTATATAAACCGGAAGCAGAATCGACAATATAATTAAACTTAATTTAAACCGATTAAAATGATATTAACGACTTTTTGAGCAAGGACAAGAGGATAATTAGCCACGCTGAGAATGAATGAGAAAGCTCTATCCCTAAATCTCACTTTGCTTATATTATATATGATATTATATATGATTTCTTTATTCTTTTTCATAGTAATTACACATTCTTTTTTACGAAAATCTATCAATGATTTTTACACGTATTAAAAATTATAAATTATACTATACCTGTTATAATAATATTGTTTCTCTAACTAATACACTAAATTAATAGGGTTAGAAGTTAAAATTATATTTTTTTTCAAAATTTTGCATTAGAAATACAAAATGACATTCTTTTATAAAAATAAATAAATAAATAATGATACTTGTAAAATAAAGGGAGTAAATGTCGTTATCTTAATTCAATTTTTTTAATTACAATATTTTGTTTTTGTTTTACAATAAGTATCGTTTTAAGATTATATAAATTTTAACCAAACAATAATATTTCCATTGTTTCTTTTTATAAGATTTTTTTGCTAAAACTGCAGGAATTAAAAAACCATAAACAGATGTTTATGCATTTGATCTTTGAAGTAGTAATTAACACAAATGTACAATTTTACAAATGGTAGAAGTATAATTATTACAATTATATATATATATATATTAATTGTTATGTTAAAAAATGTCATAAAACATAATGTCTATTATCCAAGTATATATCCATATTGATATTATTGTTTATAATTTTTTTAAGATGGATATAATTTACTTTTTAGAATACTTGCTAGAAACTGCAAAAAATTGGTTTGATTAAGATCCATCTTTTCGAAGCGGATTACATTACTATTTATTGACTTTATAATAAATAGCACGTTTGAATCTAAAATTGCGACTATCCACTTAAAGTTCCAAAAATTGATATAAAAATTACATCCATTCAATATTTTAATTGTTTTTTCTGTAAAAAAGTGTTTCTAGTTCTTTATTTTAGATATAATTCAGACTAAAAGAAGAAAAAAGAAAAAGAAAAACAGGAAGAAAAATAGATTCTTTTTTTTTTTTTGAGAAACTTTGATACATCTATAAAGAATGTTTCTGAGTTTTTTTAGTTTTTTTTTTTGGAAATAATTCACCTACACAAGAAACAACGCATTGATTGTCCAGAAAACACGATTGGGGGGTGTTTTCCGAGAACGCTCTGACGCTCAAGTCAATAAACAAGAGAGATAAAGACTACGGTTTTGGGCGTCGGGTCCGGAGATGGTCGGAAAACGGGATGGAACATGTAAGTGACTTAGGGTCCAAAAACAAGGATGGATCCGCTAAGTATATGGGATTTGGGAAGTTTTTTAAGGTGAAAAAGATGAAAAAGATGAGAAATTTGGGGTGATTCCGGCAAAAGGACGATCAGAGACAAAATGTTTGGATCGTTGGAGATTCTGGAGGGGTTCAATGTTTCAAGAGAAAAGATTTGTGCTTTGTGAGCGATGAAAGATTTTAGGTCAAAAGTATGTGTGTGAATGTGTCTCTGTGTGTTTGTCCCCTGCTATCGGGGAGCGCAAAATGCTTTTATAGAGTATACCTACCCCGAATCGTATACAATGTCGTAACTCTGTAATTCGGGTCGAGTGGATGGATCATCTAAGCTGGCTCCTTGTACGTTACCATATAGTGTTTTTCATGCGCCTACACTTGTCGCTAGCGCCTCTATTTTTTGCCAAGTTGTCCTTGCTTTGTGCCTCGCGGGTTTGGCACAGCATGGTCTGCTTGTCTCATACTGTACGTCTCTCGAAGTTCCATGTCACGCCGTTTTCGTTCGTCTATGATCTTGAAACCGTGTAGCGTGATTCTCCCGCCAAATATTTGGACATGAATAATTTAAATTTTAAAGCGTTATTTATAGAGGAAAAATAGTGAAAGTCTTGTGTGAACTAAGCCATTTTTACCTTTCGGATAACCTGATAAAGGATATCATATTCTTCTTACCTTACCAAATATTACTATATGATTATATGTAAGTTTACCTTCCCGGACATTACTATCCAATTATCTCTTTTGAGATGCTCTAAGATTCAACTGAGTTCTAAAACCATAGCCAAGACAGGAAAATTTAAAACTCGACATAAGTCAATAAATATTTATATGCCAATATTAAATGGAATTAATTCAAACTAAAACAAACCGGAATCTTGTTCAATTGCTTTAGTACGTGTTAAAAAACGATCATGTGAATATTCAAAAAAAAANAAAAAAAAAAAAAACGATCATGTTCATATACATTTGAATGCGCAATATTTTGTCGGTTAGCTTAGATGCGCAATAGAAATAACCACTATTTTGGTAGGCCACGTTCAAATAAAATCACAATATGAATCGGAAGAAAAACGAAAAAAGGAGACAGACGCGTAATATTGTAATAAATTGGTGATACCATTTTGTCTAGACAGTTTTAAGCCCACGTATTGAAGTCATCGACCTGGCACGGCAATTTTGTTTTTCTAAATTGGGTACTTAATTGTTGTAAAACCCAACTTTTTGAATTACATAAATAACTCTCAATTTACTTGCATGGTAACAAAACTTTATGCGCACATGCAGTTTTTTTTTTTGCGTTACGCACATGCAGATCCTATTAATTATAGAAAAAAAAAAATATTAAGGTATCTAATATAATGGTTTGATATTAGTATCGTTAATGTTTAACCATCTGGAATCAAAACTGATCGAATATATGTTGTTGTTTTTTTGTAACAGGTTTGACTGTCTTACATTATGTGTTGTTGATAAGAAAATTGTTAAAGTACATGAATAAATTTTTGACTGTCCATCTTAATCGGATAATTAGTATGGAATCTTTCACATTTGTCTATATTCAAATCAACAGAAAAAAATCTCATAAAACCAAGTCAGTGTGTTCTATTTGGTTGAAGATTTTCTTTGTTTTTTTTTTCTAAAAAAAGATTTTAGATGACAAAGAAATCCGTTTTTTTCTTCACATTTTTTAAATATATCGAATTGTTTGCTTGCTTTTCGTGGAAAACCAGGAAAACAACGTTTTTAGAACTTTCTTTCTTTCATAAAATGCACATTTTTCACCATCATAAAAGAAACTCGCAATCTTTGTTCTTGTATTCAAACCTATTTTGATTAAAAACATGAAGAGCTTAATTTGCAAAGACGAAGAGGTTAAAAATTTAATTTAAAGATAAATAAAAAATAGTCGGTGAAACAATTAACTCTAATCACGAATAATCGAATAAATTAAAAATTCTTTAGAACGTAAATTACAAACCAATAATAGTGATTTTCATTTTAACCGAAGGTTCAATTCGGGCAAATACGTTTTATTATCAAACATGTGCATATCGAGGAAGTATTAAATACGGATGAAAATAACACTTTGGATATCTTGTTAAATAAATTTTTTTTTTTTGAATGATTCTGCGTGTGGACCGTCCATCGACGAAACTCGGAACTTGTTTCTCTAATATAGTGAGACCATCTTAAAGTTAATATAAACATTTTTAGCATATAACGTGTAAAATATGATAAATGGCAATTTTTGGACCCATTAAATTAAAAAGATGTGGTCTCGAGCATCTCATTTGGTTGAGTAATGACTTTTTTTGGAAGAAGTTGAATCTTTGATCTGGGTTTGAGTGTTATCTGGGGAAGAAATTGCTTGTAAGAATTATTTAGTCCATAAAAAAAAAATATTCACAAAATACCATATCACTTGAATATATAACTGCATGTATATTTTGTTAAATCAAATATGCCGCAAGTATTCATTGCGACATGAAAATGAACTAGCGAACAAGTTACTTTTTAAAATATTTCATGTGCAATAGACCTAATGAATTTTGCTTTTTATAAGAAATTATACATATTATTATCATAAAGGGGGAATTTGCAGTAGATATACAAGAATTATAGCATAATTAGGTAAGTTACCGAACATTGTTTTCATTAATCTCATAAGTTACCGAATAGCGGAGCTACATTGTATTGGTGGCAGGAGTATCTTTTATCTTTTATCTTTTATCTTTTATCTTTTATCTTTTATCTTTTATCTTTTATCTTTTATCTTTTATCTTTTATCTTTTATCTTTTATCTTTTATCTTTTATCTTTTATGGATTTGCGCAGGTACTGTTCATTTTGCTCGTTTTGTATTGTATGGGTTTCCTTTTTTTTTCTTCGCTCTGAGATTTTCTCGAAATTTTTTTTTTGTGTTTAGCTATTTGATTCTGGTTTTCGAATCATGGAGGTAGTTGATCACCTTGCCGATGAGAGGAACAGGGCGGAGTTCGATGTCGACGAGATGAAGATCGTCTGGCCGGTTCCCGCCACGCTTTTGAGGATTCCAATCAAATTTCTCGCTTCTTCGCCAGCGATCCGGTGAATGTTCTCAATTTTCTTATTGCCTTTGTTCTTTGAAAACTATCTCTCTCACGATTATAGATACGTTAATATGAAACATTCAATATTTTAGTTAGTGCGTTAAATAGAAAGTAATTAAATATACATCTACATGTTTATATGATACAATAAATATTATAGCATGTTATAACGTGTTAAACAAATTAATTGCCCATATAAAACTCAAACCAAAAAAAAGTATTCCTCTCAAGATTATAGATACGTTAATATAAACATTAACATCCAATAATATAGTTAGTAAGTTAAATAAAAAAGTTAGACACACATTTAAATGTTTATATAATATAATAAATATGTTAGCATATTAAAGTAAATAATGTGTTATTTATATATATAGATATGTATTTTTCGTATATATAGATATGTATTTTTCGTATAGTTCGCTACTATAATATATATATATATACGTATCTTGAATCATTAATAAGAAGAATGTCCTATTTTATTAACATATACTAAATTAGAGGTAAAAACGTAAAAATAAATACTGACATATATTAACATATACTAAATTGGTATAAAAAAACTATTGATACACAAATTAGTATATGTTAACATATATTAAATTAGAGGTAAAAACGTAAAATTAGTATATGTTAATATTTCTAATCACTTTACGTTTTTACCTCTAAATCTAGTATATGTTAGTAATCATTTTGGAAAATAGAAAAGTAATCATCTGTTACCAAGATTGGTATAAAAAAAACTATTGATACACATTTTTTTGTTTTTTCGGAAGTGAATTGATGTAGCATATGTAATAATACAACATGCAAATATTTTTGCCCGTTTTACTGTGCGAATGAAGTCTTGATCCATACTCAAATTTGGTAGAACACTAGTACCCGTTCTCACATGGATGTAGCATGGTGGTTGAAATATATTGACTTTGACATGACGCTATTTCATTTTCAACTAATTATGTCGGTGATACAAAAAAAATTGGTTCAATATATCAGCATACCTGTAACATCCCTAAACTCAGGCCCAATTCGAAGCCCAATATCCTATTTTTCCTAAAGCCCATTTCCACTTTGTGTGAAAAATCTCACATCGGAACTTTCTCCCAAAGACCCTCCACCCTTCCCCCTATATAAAGAAGAGAGGGGAGCTCTCAAATCCCCACACCAAAATAAGAGAGTCTGAGAGAGAGAGAGGGAGGTCGCCAAAGAG